>CAWUFW010008648.1:600000-864433 GCA_963921515.1 Calotriton arnoldi | reverse complement strand
CCTTAATTATTAATTAATAAAAATTATTAATTAATTAATTATAATTAAATTACTTCCCACCCTATTCCCCTATAAACCCACAACCCGCTCCTAAAAAAATAACACAAATAATTTATTTACCAAATAATTATTAATAATTAACAACCAATTAATAACTAATTGATAGTAAATCAATTACCACAATTAACAATATAAAATATTAAATATATAAATATTAATTAATAAAAATTATTAATTAATTAATTACAATTAAATTACTTCCCACCCTATTCCCCTATAAACCCACAACCCACTACGGAATAAAAACGCAATATTGAATTAATTTTTTTTTAATAACTTCTAAAAATTATTATTAAATTTATTATAATTAAATTACTTCCCACCCTATTCCCCTATAAACCCACAACCCGCTACGGAACTAAAACGCAAAATTTACTTAAAAATAAATTAATACCTTCTAAAAATGTAATACATATATTAAAAAATAAATACAATACTTAAACAAAAATATAGAACACATACATTTAAAATACATACTAAAATACATAACACTAATATAAACATCGATATTATTAACAACAATATTTTTACAAACGATATTACTGTCTTCGATATAAAAAAAAACGAAATGTCTTACCTTACTGTCGATATTCTGGTCCATGATATTCTTGCAGTCATATTCTTGTACCTTGATATTTAAAACTCAATATTACGGTACTCCAAAAAAAAAAACTCGATATTCTGTCTGTTCACCCTTTTAAATGTATCTGAAGTCACCATTCTCAATAACTATGCAGAAATGTCACTTCAGGATAGCAATCCACTTTCATTGTGCAAATCGGTGAGGGAACCTTTATCAGAGAGCCTTAGGCTAGTGGGTTCAAAGCACCGGTTCATTGTAATATAATGTGGTGCATATAAGTCATGGACCGATCCTTGTTACCAGTGTAAGATCCAAACCCAGGCTTGACCCCACTCACTGCAAGTTGTCCCTGCCCCATTTATTTATATAAAATCAACAAGAAAGGAAGGGGCACTCCGATTGAAGTCAGTCAGGAGACATACGTTATCCAAAATATCTTCTTTTTATTAGCGTAGTTTGTTTTTAAAACCGGCACACAGCCAACGCGTTTCGTTTCCTAGTGCCACGGGAACTTCGTCAGGGCTGTAATAATCATAACATATAAAACATAAATATACATATACAACATATAAATACATAATACTCATTAAGCAAAGAAAAAGATTTTTTGTTTAAAACAAAACAAGTCAAATAAATTTAAGATGACCCAAAAACAGAAAAGAAATTAGAGCACGCAATATACTTCAAAACCAATGACATGACAACAGTAAAACATCAATAAATTATCAAAAAGACATACAGTACATGGACAATACAAAATTCTATACATATGACCATCCGGTTCAACCAAAAAACATAATATAAATATAAATATATAAAGTGAGAAAAAGCAAAAAAAGAAATAACAAGAAAGGAAAGGAAAAGAAAGGAAATAAGTAAAGACAGGACATAATACACATTGACAGGTTAAAAATATTATATTTGTAGAAGGTCAAGGAAAAGAACATTAGCATTTATAAGACCCGTGATCCTGAGTTATGTAAGAAAGGGGAACAAAAGCAAAAATAGTAGTGAGAGGCGAAGTAAATTCTTGATTAGTGAATATATATGAATTTGAAAGAGGTGAAGAATTATTTAAGAGAATAAAAATATAAAAAGAACATCAAGACCACAGAGAACCCAATAGTATGAGAAGGCCTCTCACCTTACTCAAAATTCAAAAGAGCAGGTATAACCGAATTGACTCCAAGGTCCATTAGTGTGCGACATCACCTATAATGGTCGTCCAGTACAGACAGTCCAAATATATCTAATGGGAAAACAACACAGAAGCCATTCGTAGGTCATCAGGAAGCAAAAATTTTAATAAACAAAGGATACGTATAAAGCTTACCTTAGAGGCATATTAGTTAGCATTAATGCGTCACATAATAAAAAGGTCAAGAAGGAGATCAAACTTTTAGAAGATACAATCAAAGCAATACAGGGGAATATAAGGTGTAGTTCAAATCCAACTAATGGCTTAGGCCTTGAATCGGAATTAGCAAAGGCGAAAACCAATCTAGCTGATTATCTGGAGATTAAGCTAAAACAAAAATGGGAAGCAAGTAAACTTGCCAACTATGAGTACGGGGAAGGATGCGGCAAACTCTTGGCATGGAAGGCTAAAGCAGATCAAGCCAGAAATGCTATTAAAGAATTAAAATGCCAAGTTACCGGGAATAGAATCACTGACGACTGGGAGATTGAACAGGCTTTTGTCCAATTTTTTCAAGATCTTTACACAGAAGATATAAACCCGGACAAGGATCGAATTGCAGCCTTTTTCAAGGATATTAATCTCCCACTCCTCAGTGATGAACTTAGAGAAGAATTATCCGCCCCTTCACAATAGAAGAAATCTATAGTGCAATAAAAAGCCTAAAGAAAGGCAAGGCTGCAGGGCCTGATGCCCTCCCAAACTAAATTTATTCCCATCTGAAAGAAGAACTGGCTCCCATTCTGCTTAATCTTTTTAATTCGGCGTATATTTTAAAACAAGAGCTTCCTACATCCTGGGACCTAGCCACAATAATTATTTTGCTAAAACCTAATAAAGATCCAGGGTTATGTGAATCATATAGGCCGATCTCCCTTCTTAACAGTGATTATAAACTGTATACCCAGATAATTACTAAAAGGTTGGATCGGATGGTCGGCCTTTTGATTCACAATGATCAGAGGGGTTTTATGAAGGGTAGGCATTTACATGACTTAACCCATGAGTTGATCGGTTCAATTGACTTAGCAATGGAAAGTGCCAGCCCCTTAACGGTGATGACATGCGACGCTGCTAAAGCGTTTGATAGGGTTAGTTGGCCTTTCCTTCAAGAGGTAATTCAACGCTTTAACCTGGGTCACACTTTTGTTTCTGCAATTAAGACTCTCTATAAAAACCCATCAGCTCGAGTTTTAGTAAATGGCATTTTATCTAAGCAGGTTACAATAGGCAGGGGCACCAGGCAGGGGTGCCCACTTTCTCCCCTATTGTTTAATTTGTATATAGAGCCCCTCGCCATTAAACTAAGGGCATGTAGGAACATCATACCATTCTCCTGTAACGGGTGGGATAAGAAAATCGGCCTTTATGCAGATGACCTGATGATATTTACCGGCCAACTACAGGACTCAATAGTGGCCATTTGGGAAATGTTAGAGAGTTTCGGCAAATTATCTGGATATGCTGTTAATCCAGCCAAGACAGAGATTATGCAATGGAACACAGATTACAGGTCTGACCTAGTTCGACATAGCATCAGGTATCTAGGGATTGAGGTGGTCCAGAATCTTGATTTATTAGCAAAAACAAATTTTGATAAAGTTACTTCTAAGGTCAGGAACAGTTACAACAGTGGGAAGCGTTACCATTATCTTTCCTAGGCAAGTCTAACCTCCTGAAAATGGCAATTTTACCTAAATATACTTTTTTATTTAACTCCATTCCATTAGAGTTTAACAAGGACTGGATAAAGAAAGTACAAGGTCTTTTTTCTAGTTTTATATGGGGGAAGAAAAGACCTAGAATAGCTTAAGCGCAAGTTCAGGGAAAAAAGGAAAATGGTGGAGTAGAGAATCCAGATCTCCTCCAACACCAGAGAGCCTTCCATTTAAAAAATTTTAGGCAATTATTAAGAGACACCACTGATCTTTCACCATTTTTTCAAGCTCTCACTTTTGGCCCTCTGGACCGATCCAGCTTCTTTCTTTTCAAATTTGGTGACCCGAAATTTTTCAAAAAGGCGAGACTAAAAATTCTTCAAGCAGCATGTAAGGTATGGTTCCAAACGCGGGGTATAATGCAAATTCCGTATTATAGCAATCATGCCCCAATTTGGAGATCGCCTGGAACACCAGCTTGTCTACAAGACTCTCTTGCTGTTTCAATCAAAGAAAAAGGAATTGATAGATGGGGCCAGTTGTTAGAGGGTTCGGAACTAATCTCTTGGTAGAAAATGCAGGACATTACAGAAGGTTCCGTCTCAAAATTCAAATACTACCAGTTGCTAAATTGGGCCAAAGCTTTGAGAAAATGTGGAAAGGGAAACAATTTTTTTGAGTCAAAATAGTTTTGTGTCCATTGGGTCGAAAGGAAGTTTCAACATGGTACTGGATGTTGATACAGTCTCCTGAAGATTCACAGCCTTGGTTTAAAACAACTTGGAGAAAGGAGGAAGGAGGAAGGAGCTGCCGAACTACGATCTTGACATATTATGGCAAGTATCTCTATCTTTTTTATGGCACAGTGTTAGGTCTGCACCTCTAAGAAAAAATCACTTATTTACCATCCACAAGGCATATTGGACCCCTCGAAGGCTTTCCAAAATGAGTTTACAAGTCGTGAAGAAGTGCTTAAAGTGCGGTGAAATAAATGCAGACGAAGCACATATGTTTTGGCGGTGTCCTTCCATCCAAGTCTTCTGGGAAAAAGTGGGCAAAACGATATCCAGTATTGTGGGGCACGAAATTAAGGTGAGTCTAGCGCTGGTTATTTTCGGAGTAATCCCAGATGAAGACTCCACAACTATTATAACTAAACAATATAAAACCCTTATTTTTTTGTTAATTTTATTGGCGCGTAGAGAGCTGTGCATTAAATGGATTTTACCTGTCTCACCTTTAGAATGCGAATGGCTCAATTCTATACATAGAATTGCAAAATTAGACAGGGCAACATATAACACGAAAAGAACAAAATTTTGGAGTATATGGGATAATTGGTGTAAGAATACATCTCCTTAAGAGGAATCTTTTGTAGCATTCTTCTCTATTTTTTTTTGTTAAGTTTTTTCTTCATCTATGTTATTTTCCTTTTCATTCTTTTAAAAGCTTATTATTTAGTCCTATGATTAAGAAACAGTAATGCAGGTTGTCATTGACTGTCCAAGATGGATTGGCAGCCCTGGGCCGGTAAATCCGAATGCGCCTGTAGTATTGGAGAAAAAAGGAAAGCGGCTAGGCCAATAGAGGGCCCGAGATGTTATACATCTCCTCCGTAAAGGAGTGATCGGACTCCTCATACATTGTATGCCTGAAAAAAAGCCGAAAATCCATTTTCATCTCCATACTTTAACTGCTTTCGACAAATGAGGACAAAAAAAAAAAAGAGCCACAAAAAACGCATGATGTCGCACAATGACAACAAGAAACACATGTGTGGACAGAAGAACGAGAAACAGTCACTCATCATTGAAATAACAACCAAAAACATTATTGAATACAACACAAAACACCAATGCGGAAGACTCCTGTTGGGTCCGCCCGGAACAATCATGATGTCACAGCCTGGAAAAAAAAGCACAAAATAAGAACATGTGTCATGCGCACATCAAAGGAGCGAGACACAGAGAAACAGAGAAGGAAAGAAAGGCAGAAAGAGAGAGAAGGAAAGGAAGGGAGAGAGAGAAGGAAAGGAAGGCAGAGAGAGAGAGAAGGAAAGGAAGGCAGAGAGAGAGAGAAGGAAAGGAAGGCAGAGAGACAGAAGGAAAGGAAGGGAGAGAGAGAGAGAAGGAAAGGAAGGCAGAGAGAGAGAGAGAGAGAGAGAGAAGGAAAGGAAGGGAGAGAGAGAGAGAAGGAAAGAAAGGCAGAGAGAGAGAGAAGGAAAGGAAGGGAGAGAGAGAGAGAGAGAGGAGGGACACTGCCGCCCCCGCGCACCCAGGCACCACTGCTCACCTGCTGCCACCGGTGTGTCTCCAACCACGTGCCGGTATACACTGCAAGCCACCAGGTCTGCAATCTGTAATCGAGGCCAGAGTCAATCATGGCAGAGTCCATCTCACTGCACACGGCAACAACGCCTGTCCGTCCCTGCGCACACATGCAGCCACACCCTACCCCCTCCCGCCTGCCAGCGCTGGCTGTCCGCACTTGCGCACCCAGACCCCACTGCTCACCTGCCGCCAACGGTGTGTCCACCTTTGGGCACACCACGTGCCCGTGCAAGCTCCAGGCCCAGGTCCCGCCACCATGGCATGCTCCACATCATGCGGACCTTCACCGCAGATCAGCAGGTCCCACACATGACGCTGAGTCCTGAGGCATCAATGGCAGAGACCACATCAGTGCACACGTCATCATAGCAGGCCGCACACCCGCTCAGCAATTTGGGTGCCACTAACCCTGTGCAACCCCAGTCAGCGCCACGTGGTGGTAGGCCCGTGACGGCCGCAAGGCTTCGGGTGCCACTAACCCTGTGCAACCCCAGTCAGCGCCACGTGGTGGTAGGCCCGTGACGGCTGCAAGGCTTCATGTGCCACTAACCCTGTGCAACCCCAGTCAGCGCCACGTGGTGGTAGGCCTGTGACGGCTGCATGGCTCCGGGTGCCACTAACCCTGTGTGCAACAACTCATGGGCCCTTTATGATTGAGAATCGTGGAACGTCCGTCATCCAGTCACCACCGGCAGTGGGGAATGTGACGCTGTCGGCCCCTTATATTGGCGGGGCCACATGGCTGTGATGCCTGTGCCGGATGGGTGTGGTGTGTGTGCAAACCTGCCCTCAGGGAGTGCCCGTGACATGCTGACAACTAGACCAGCGACCTGCAGACCACTGACGTGTAAACCTGCGACTTGTAGCTATGTGGCCCCCCCCTCGGAGCGTAAGCGAAGTGGTCTGGCCTGGCGTACGCCGGACCAGCACAGGGCTTGCAACAATGACTCGGGGGCTCTGGGCGTGGTTCAGTCCATGTCCGGACAAGGAAGTGACTAATGCGTGTGTCCCTGTTGTAGTGTCTACGGCACCCGGAATGCAATCGGCAATATAGCACACTGTGAATGGAATCCCACTAGATGAGCATCACTGACGTTAGGGGGAATCACTGACCCTACATTCATCCACACATTCATACATGAATGATGAAAGACATGACACAGCAGTGCGTTTCTGAATGTTTAATGCACATCCAGTGGAGTTTTGCAGCTGGAGCAGTACAGGGCCATGCCAACCCCACTTCACAATATGGGCCCGTGGAGGGCCAGCCAGAGTCCATCGGGGAATGACAAGTACAGCGGAAGAGGAAGAGTACAGTCCGCAGTCTGGTCGCCGTGTCATTGGTCACCAAACAGGATATGGCAGTCCTTGTCGCGGTCCAAGGTGAGTGCAGCAGAGTGTATCTGGGGTCAGTGGAAGGTCATGGGGCCATATGCGGCACCAAGCAGCAACAGGCCAGGTGGCGGACATGAATGCTAGTGCCTCCTTCTGATCTCAAGCCCATCCACGTCCTCGTCCTCGGATGTGTGCTCTGCCATCTGTGGGTGGTGCAGTTCCGGCTGCGGCACTGTGTGCCACTGACACATCAGGGGCCGGAGGTGGATTGTCGGCCGCAATGTGTGGCAGTGACACATCAGGTGCCGGAGTGGAAATGCCTGCCGCACTGTGAGGCACTGACACACCAGGGGGCGGAGATGTGGATGGTGTAGGAGCAGCAGCATTCATCTGCGCCACGCCTTGTGTCAGCAATGCCATGATGAGGACATGCAGGGCATGGTAGATCCCAGCTACATTTTGCTGATGTGCAGCAGTGGCTGCCATCCTTTCAGCCTCCATCCGCACCATGTCCTCCATGAGCCTCCGCATGTGTGCCAGCTCACGGCTGAGATCGCAGGAGCCACTCTGAGCGGACAGGTGTTCTTGTCTCCGAGTCATGACTCCAGCAATGTCAGCCAGGGCTCGTTGGAGACCATGGAGCGGCATGTGAGTGTCCGTTAGGGACTGGAGGTGGTCCCTGATGGGACTCAGACACCCATGGATGGCATCAAGTTTGGTAGCCATGAGGTTGAACCCCACCCACACCTGCTCAGCCATCTCCCTCTGGCCCTCCAACACACGGCGTTGGAAGGCCATGTGTTGTTCGGGGGGGTCTTGGGAGACAGCCGGGGTTGTGGGTGCCTCCTGCTGGGTGGTTTGTGGAGTGGGTGGGGTCTCCTCGATGCAGCTGGGCTGCCCTGGTCCTGGAGGTGATTGGCGGATGAGTTCAATGATGTCTTGGAGGGCTTGGGTGTCGATGCTGGTGGTGTCCTGGTGTCCTCCTCGTCACCAGTGAAGAGTGGCTGGGACTGCTCTGCAGGAGGTGTTGACGGTGCCCCTGCAATGTGAAGGGGAGATGCTGTGTTACAATGTGTCCACATGTATTTAGCCGCATGGTACATGTTCACATTCAGTTAGCATGGCAATGTACATTGTGACAGTCTGTAGATCAGGGCCATGATCCAGAGTCATTGTGGGTGTGCACTGTGCTCTGCTTGATTGTGCATGTGTGCCATTGTGGCCATCTCCCCCCGTTCCCCCAGTACCTGGTGGTTACTCACCCTGTTACTGTTGTGTTGTGTCATGTCGAGCAGTGTCCGGTGCCCCGACTCTTGCCACGGGCTCCACACTGATGACTGTCGACACCAGCTCCTCCATGTCATCCAGCTCCAGCTGTGGCGCTGGGCTCCCACCTCCAGTCTGCATTGCTGCCTTCTGGTTGCCTGCGAGTTTCTCCTTGGTTTTGCGCTTGATGTCAATCCATCGCCTCTTGACCTCGTCCATTGACCTCTTGTGCTCTCCGACGACATTCACCTTGTCAACGATGGACCGCCATATTCCATTTTTGGTGCCCAATGTCACATTGGAGGTGACGAACAGTTGTTGATGGTGTTCTATCACCTCAGTGACCAGAATCCTATTCTCCTGCGGACTGAACTTTGTCTTCTTCTTGTCCTTCCCTGTCCCCGAGGTCCCAGGCTGGTCGTCCGGGGTGCTTGTGGGGTTCCGCTCGTCCTCTGCGCCTGCTCCGGCTGCATCCATGGTGCTTCGGTGTTGGTCATTTTGTGTTTGTGTGTTTTTTCTACTTTTGTAGTGATTTTCCTGCCTGCCGTGTGTGTATGGCAGGCCTGGCGCTGCTTATCGCTGATTTCCTCATCGCGGTTTGGCCCATCGCATGTTTTTTTGCGTTGGGGTTTGGGTTTTTATCACCATCGCGGTTGTTGTATCGCGGACATTGTCCGCGTTTTCGGGAGACTATCGCATGGTACCGCCGTGTTGTGAATTCCACGTTAATACTGGGTTATTTTCCCGCGATAGACTGCGATGTGTAAAGTTGCGTTAACATTTTTTGGAGATGTTTAGCGCACGTTCTTGTGAATATCCCCCTCTGTGTTTAAAAAAAAAACAATCAGAGAGATCAATGAGTAACTGACTGAAACGTACCTCCACTTTGCACCTCCCCACTCACTGATGAGGGGTGAATGTAGGATTTTAGAGGCAACATTTGGTCGATACAAATAGTCTGAAGTTTATGACTGCACAAACATTTTCTGCAATGTGCTAAAGCCGTTTTAGGAGTTGTTACATTTTTAGCAACTCTTGAAGTGGCTTTGTGACTTCATACCAAATTACTATTTGGAATCTCTGTATCTTAGGAATCCCTTCCAAATCTTGATTCGGTATGAAATGTATCAAAGTTTTGAGAAAGAAATTCAGTTACAAAACAATGCGAAAATACAGACTCCTGAGTTGGTGTGATTAGGCCTTTCCTTTGTGAATGTAAAAAAATGTAAAAAAGAAACTTTTTAAAGGCTGCGCCTTCTCCTTTAAGAAAAACAGGCTGCATTTTTTTAAAAGTGTTTTTTATTTAATGACGAACACAGGCACGAAGGTCTGACCCTCGCAGCTATCATCTGTGTGATAGCCAATTTGCAACCTAACTCGTTAATGTTCATGTGGTAGGTCGGATTGCAACCCACTCTAAATCAGAATTTTAAAAAACAACATTTTAACTTAGGATAGGCCAGTTTGTAAAATTCTTTAGTAGTCACATAAATACTGGTTGCAAAATGCTATCATTTTTTTGTGATCAGTTTTCAGTCCTTCAGAACCATGTACATAGAAAATCATTGGTTCTCTGTCTCTTTTTTCCTCATCACAACACAACACAAGAAACCCCCCACACCAATTTATAAAAATAGAGTAAAATGTAATGAATAATTTAAGACCAAAACAACAAAAATCCAATCAGTTGAACCGTAAATATGCAATGGCACCAAAAAGCACAAAGCAATAACTGGGGTTATCTGTTTGCACCAGACAGGGATGAAGCGACAAGTTCAGATCAACCACAGTGGAGTGCAGGCCAGCTACAGGGACCCAGTTAGGCCCACTGAACAAAGTACCTTAAATTTATTGAGAATGCATTATGCAGCAGCAGTTCCAAGGAGCTGCCAGGCTATGATGTGAGGTCTTGCATCATCATTGAGGATGACGTCAATGAGAAGCTTGCGATACGAATTCCTGTGTCGGAGATGCGTCACAAATCGGCTGGTTCCGAAGAAGATTTGAGGCTTGCAATGGGGAGTCCTTCTTCGTTGCTGAGGATGCCGTTGACAAGTGGCTTGCGATGCAAAGACCAGCATTGAGGATGTGTCATGTATGCGTTGCACAGTGGAGGTTTCGAGGAAGTTGTGGGCTGCAGGGCAACACAGCAGAGTGGCAGTCCTTGCGGCACAACAGTCCTTATTCTGAACCGTCCACAGGTTCAGTTGTATACTGAACAGCTGGGTCTGAGAGTCCATTATTTATACCTGGTGGCCATCTTGAAGTAGGAGAAGGTTGTAGAGGCTTCCACCCCTTTGAGGTTTCAGGCATCCCCTTTCTCCATACCCTGGACCCAGCTGGTTTGAGGACCAAAAGACTAGTGACAAACCCTTTGTGAGTATGTTCAGGCAGAGCCTATGTGTTGTGCAAGTGTGGTAGGTGACAGATCCTTCCCCACGTTAAGTCAGAGAGGCTCATCCTCTCAACACTTAGCTTTCCTTTGTCTTACTGTCTGGGAGCAATACACAAAAAACAACTGCCAGCTACACCTAGTCATGTGAACCAGGGATAGCCTGCAGGTACCAAAAGGTTAGGACAGAAAAATGCCAACTTTCTTAAAGTGGCATTTTCAGAATTGTGACTTAAAATTTGACTTTACCATTAAAGAAGACTTTAAATTACAATTCTTTAGACACCAAACCCGAACTGCTGACCGGCTCCCAATTGAAAGTTATCCCTTATTATCTGTAATAAGGAATCCCAATGTTATTCTATGGGAGAGGTAGGTCTTGCAGTAGTGAAAAATGAATTTAAGAGATTTTCACTTCCAGGACATATAAAACATAAAAGTGCATGTCCAACTTTTTAAATACACTTCATCCTGCCCTCTTGGCTGTTCAGGGCCGACCTTAGCGGTGGCATATATGTTTTAGGAAAGGAAGGTTTGGCCATTTCTATGGTTTATTTTGCCTGGTTCAAATGTCAGTTTAAAACTGCACACAAAGACTGATATGGCAGGCCTGAGGCATGTTTTACAGGGCTACTTAAGTGGGTAGCACAATCAGCACTGCAAGTTCACTAGTAGCATTAAAATTAAAAGGCCCTGGGTACATGGGGTACTGCTTTACTAGCGACTTACAAGTCAATTACATTTGCCAATTGGGTACAAGGCAATTCTATCATGTATGGGGGAGAGAGCACAAGCACTTTAGCATTGGTTAGCAGTCCAAATACTAACAGAAACGAGATTAGCAAAAATAGAAGCAGTGAAGGCAAAACTTTTGGGGGAAGACCACCCTAAAGTTTACAGGTCTAACAGAACTAGGTGGGTGTAAATGACAGACCAGGAGCCCAACAGGATCGCAACATACAGTGTATATATGGCATTATTTGCTTGTGCCCATCCATGGATGCTGTAGTCTAAAAAGGATCCAGGCATATGGTTCATACACTTCAACATGAGGCTACTGCCCTTGCTTCTCGATATAGCAGCATTCATCAGATATTCATGCTTTTACTAGGCCAGTACACATACAGCTAGAAATGCGAATCATATGCAGAGGCCTCAAAGTGGGTCACACTCTTTCAGAAGAGAAATCAAGAACCAGCTGATTTGTGACGCATCTCCGACACAGGAATTCGTATCGCAAGCTTCTCATTGACGTCATCCTCAATGATGATGCAAGACCTCACATCATAGCCTGGCAGCTCCTTGGAACTGCCGCTGCATAATGCATTCTCAATAAATTTAAGGTACTTTGTTCAGTGGGCCTAACTGGGTCCCTGTAGCTGGCCTGCACTCCACTGTGGTTGATCTGAACTTGTCGCTTCATCCCTGTCTGGTGCAAACAGATAACCCCAGTTATTGCTTTGTGCTTTTTGGTGCCATTGCATATTTACGGTTCAACTGATTGGATTTTTGTTGTTTTGGTCTTAAATTATTCATTACATTTTACTCTATTTTTATAAATTGGTGTGGGGGTTTCTTGTGTTGCGCTTCACTTTATTACTGTGGATTAATGCATACATACTTTACACATTGCCTCTAAGTTAAGCCTGACTGCTCTATGCCAAGCTATCAGAGGGTTGAGCACAGGTTAATTTTGTATTGGCTTGTAACTTCACCCTGACAAGCAGTGTGGTTGCTGTTTGAGTAGGGTTTCACCCCTCCGCTCCCCCCAACCAACAACCCACTTTCTTACAAGTACCATTTGTTGTCCCAGTCCCTTCCTTAACTGAGCTAAAAAATACAAATGTTACCAAAAGTGTAATAATAATAAATCACAAAAAGCACACCAGAGCCAAATAACTGCAACTCAGGTTGAAGAAGAATTTTTTTCAAATGTGACAAGAAATATTATTCAAATTGAAGGAAAGCAGGTATTACACCTAGGCCAAGATTTACTAAGCACCCTTGTGTCATGCAAGTCGACTCAAAGCAACACAAGTGCTTAAGAGACATTTGAACAGCCACGCAAATCAATATTTTCGTGGCCTTGCATCACTTTTCACCTGCAAAGTAATGTAACGCACCGCCTTGCGCTGCCTTGCGTTACCATGAGCCAGGGCCATGTTAGATGGGTGGAGCTTAGGCATCCCCCTGCATCCACCTATCTATTTTGAAGAAAACACAGATTTACTGAAGTCAGTTAACCTGGGTTGCACCAGGGGTGTGGCCTGACAAGATGGCTGACAGGTCTAGAGCTTCAGAGGCTCCAGACTGGACCGCTCTCAATCCTAGCATAATCCTGGCCTTCATGCTCCTGCAGCTGCCATAGGACTGCTCTGGTGGTGCACTTCCATGAGTCCCTGTGATGCTGAGAGGGATCCTGGGGAGAGCCTGCTGTGGTTGTCGCTGTACCCGCTAGTGTCCGGGCTGGCTGTGGCACCCATGCCGTGATGAGGTGGGGTGCTGTGCCGAACTCTATGAGGCGAGGAGAGGCCGGAGAGAAGACCTGTTGAGGAGGTCCCCTTCAGTGACTCAGGGACCCTGCTGGTGGATGCCTAAGGGGGAAGGGAGGTGGTTGGAGCTGAGCCGACCTTTGCTGCTGCGCTCTGAGGGAGCTTGGCTTATTTGTGCTGACCGAGTGCTGCGCTCGGCTTCCGCTTAGCCCCCGGCCATGTGCCTGAACATGGGGCTGAGAGTGAGACTTTAATCTGCCCCAGATGCCAGTGCGCTCCAAAACTGGCAACAGAGGGTTGCCGGGCATGCTGATTGCATCATCCCGAGTGCGAGTGGCCCAGGGGGATTCTCCTACGATCACAGAGACAGCTGTGAGGCGGCCTAGATGGGGACTGAGCGGCGGAAGCCTGCCCCTGAAGGGGTGAGACAATAGCGGGCCCTGCATTGCTTCCACCTACCCCACATCCCCGGAAAAGCACTTGGAAGAACGCCATGACTGACAACTAACAATGGCCTGGGGGATTACTGGCCTTGGGGAGTGAACACAGAGAGTGACAGCAGGACTGGACCGGTGCTTAATTTGTAAAATATTAAGTCCAGGTGCTGAAATTTTTGTAGGGGGTCACACCCACTTCCCCCGACTCCACCCACTTCGTCCACTGGCTCCACCCACTTACTCTATTGCACCACCTACATCCTAAACTGGCGTAGAAAAGAAATTGAGGTACCCACCAATCCTGAAAGATTTTTTCAGAAGCAATATTACAACGGAATAATGCATATTAATATATTACCACTTTAAATCCTCTCTGTCTACATCTCACACACCGCACAGTGTTGCCCACTGTAGAAATGTGCCTCTTCTGAATCTGTCCTGTTCTGCACATAGATTTAATTGTGCATGGCAGCACAGACTAGAACAGTGCACCGAATCCATAATGCAGACCCTGGGCTGTATAATCTGCATGGAGAGGGCATCACTTTTACTTTACATGGAAACACCCTTAACCCAGTCATTCTCCCCATGGGAAAATTCAGTAATGTAGAGAAAAAATAGAACAGAAGCCCACGAGCAGCACTCTCGCTCCTCCTACCCTGTCATATTGAGAATAACTAAATCCCCTCTCCAGGCCAGGGGTACAGTTATTGAGTTATCATTATACACAATCCCAATTAACGATATCAAACCCATGTCAATCCCCAACTTTTCCATATTTTGACAACAGTTGTTTTGAGTCACAGAATCAAAAGCCTGGGCAAGCTCGAGGAATGCTACATAAAGATGTAGATTTCGCTTCTTTTCTCCTTTGGTACAAAATCCCTGTCAAAAGCCAGCTTGATTAAACTGAAGAACTCAATTTTCAACAATCTGTTTCTGAACCTTGCCAAGATTCAGAAGTAATACATTTGAACACATATCATGAGGATTTTTGGGCCTACATGCACCCAGATGACCTGTCATCTTTTCTACATGATACAGACTAATCTAGTGTCAATATGTGACTCTGTAATCCATCATCTGATATTTAGAAAAAGTAACAGACGCCCCTAAAGAGTTCTAGTAGTGTTATACAAGCCACCATGCTGGCTAAACAAAAATTGGGGTGATGGCCTATTGTGAATCAAGCATCTTGAACACTAAAGACAGATACTCCCCATTTTTCATCCTAAAGCTTTAAAGGACCTGAAGGAACCTCCTTGTACCATAAACCCTTGTGATACTCAAAGTAGCCCAGAGTGCGGCAAACTTATGTTATCGTCGCAAAGTCAGACCATAAACTGAACTAGATACTCAATGCTACTGCCAAATGCAGTGATCTTCCGAATGCTGTCATGTACTCCCTAAAGGCCATCATAGCCAACATTCCTCACTATGTAATGTAATGTAAGTAATACTTTTATAGCACGACTGCCACCCAACGGGTATCCTGGCGCTGAGATTACCAAAAAGGGACACTGTGCGTAACTGAAAATCAAGTCAGAGGGACTAAGAATTCGTTTCTCGGAAAGAGTCTGGTTTTCAGTTCCTTCCTAAACCTCAGCAAAGTATTACTTTGTCTGATCTCGATAGGCAGTGAGTTCCAGAGTCTGGACGCTACAAGACTGAACGATCTGCCTCCTAATCGAGCCTTGTTAAAATGTGGTGTACATATCAGATTAGCTGAGGAAGAGCGAAGGTTTCTAGTTAGGGAATACCAGAGGAATTTCCTCTGCAGAGGCTTAGGCCCCATTTTGTGAGCTGCCCTGTAGACAATGCAGAGTGCCTTAAACTGGACTCTCTGTGCCATAGGTAACCAGTGGAGATCCTTTAAGGCGAGCGAAGCAGAAGCTCTGCGTTGTCTGTTTAATGCAAGCTTAGCTGCAATTACTTGAATCCTTTGCAGCTTTTTAACAGGGAGTCAGGGGCTCCCAGTAATAATGCATTGCAATAGTCTAGTCTGCTCAAAATGATGCTCCTTACCACTTGAGGTCTAGCTGAAGCTGGTAAAAAAGGGAGAATTTTTCGCAGAGCTCGGAGCAGAGATAGAAAGGTGCTCACTGTTTTGTTCACTTGGGAGTCCAGCTGTAAGTTACTATCTAGTAGTACGCCCAGGTTGCGAGCTGTCTTAACAGGCATCGGAGGATTATTTACAGAGGCTGGCCAGAAATCCAGCGGTAGAGGACGGGGGATTTTACTTGCGGCACAGTAGGGTATTTCCGTCTTCTCACCGTTAAATTGCAGAGAATTAGCTCTGAGCCAGCCTGCTGTTTCCTGCATACAGCTATGAAACTTTTCCAGGGGAATTGCCTTATTGCCCTCAAAAGAAAAGACAAGTTGGGTATCGTCAGCGTAGTTGATAACTTCAATGCCAAAGGATTTTATAAGGGAGATAAGTGGGCGCAGGTAAAAGTTAAAAAGGATTGGGCTATTAGCCGAATCCTGTGGAACACCATGATTTACAGGGCTATTCTGAGAGAGAAATGGCGTCAGGGTTACTGCCTGCTGCCTACCTGAAAGATAAGACTGCAGCCAGTCCAGTGCTTTGTCTCTGATACCATTCTCCTCGAGTCTTTTAATCAGGATCTCATGATTGACCATATCGAATGCGGCCGACATATCTAATAGCACTAAAATGGCGGTTTGGCCATTGTCGGCCCGCATTCGAAGGTGCAAAAGGAAGTAAGTAATTATTTCATGTTTGTTTCGTAGCATGTGCTACTGTCTGTTACTTTAATAGTTGAGGTACGTTGCATGCTAAAAAAAGCATCCGATCATAGGTCAGGGACCAGCGTTCGTTTGCAAATTCCACTGCAGATGACTAACTGCTGCCGTACAATTCTGATTGCCGGGCTTCCCGACCAGAGTCACGAGTGATAATAAATAATGTGTCTATATTTCTTAGCACAGTAATTTAACTAGAATTTAGAAAGGGAAATCTTCTTGTCCTGAAAAGAAAACAAATCGGTTTTAAATGGCCAGTGAAAGAGACATCCGTATACTGCCCGGCACAGGTCATGACAGAAGCCCTGCTGAGTGCAACTTCACAGAGATCTAACCTCAATAGCAAAGTAGAAAAAGAAATGAAAACTGAACTAACCAGATCAGTCTTCAAACTGGTAAAAAACGACTTGCACACAAATGTTTCATAAACTTTTATTACCCGAGGAAAGAACAAATACACAGTAATGCAAGACATACGAGGAGCAAATACATTTAAAGAACATTTTTTCAAAGAAGGCAGCTGTTTATTTTCCTAACAGCAATGTCACTATTAAACCTTGCACTATTTAAAAAATAAATTTTGACCAACAGCATTATTCCTTTTTAGTACACAAATTGTGATTTACGTAATGCTCAGATGTAAATCGTATATCTACTCCTTTAGGCTTACACTTAGTTCAAGATAGATGACATAATTTGCAATTGGACAAAACATCTGAGAGCACTCCAGGGGCAGAATGACAGATGTGTGAAATGCAAATGGAAAAGTGTGGGTATTTACTATTCCAGAGTACCTTCTTACTACAGAGAAGTGCTGGTACTCTCCCATTAAACATATTAGACCTCTGCTGAGAAGTGCAGGTACTCATTTAAAAAGGAAAGCAGTGCAGATACTCGGTCCCTGAAAGTACCAGCCCATTTAAAGCATCGATTATCATTACAGTAGCTTTCCAGGAATACACACACATTTGTCAATGTGCATGGTGCACAGTATCACATTTGTTTACATATACGAAAATGGGACTCACACATAACTTTTTCTTTGTTTCAAGGGGATGCTGATTTTCCCATAGACAATCCCCTTCTCTTACACGTCACGAATTTTGGGATTATTCCTACTGCAGTGCGTCCTTGGAAAAACAATTTACTTTTCCCTCGACAAGAATAAATCAACGTTTAAATGTACCTTTGTGAATGACTGCAAACTTCAAAGTTCGTGGGTCTTCACATCATTTGCAAGGCACTCTTGCCATTGAACGTCCACTCTCCAGGCTTCTCCCCCAGATTAGGGGAGAGGATGTGGCATAACAGCCAGCGCTGCCTATTTTGCAACTGGGGTACCAGTTTCGTGTCTGGGCCTCGGCTCACCATCCTTTGATTCTGGGCAAATCACGTAATCTCCCGTACCTAACAAAATGAATGTGTCTTTGTGTAATATAACTGGTGCTCATGTAAAGCGTTTCAATACCTTTGAGTCGGGTTTGCACTATATAAAACTGCAAAAAAACAAAAAAGAGCAGACTGACTCACAAATCATATTATAGGAGCTATTAATATTACTAGTTAATGTTTGAAGAAATAATTTAGATTTTCTTTCTAGAAGTGATACTTTTAAATTATTATGGTAATACTGTGAGGTAAGAATCTGTTATTGTTTGTCAGTGTGCGTTTTATATGCTGCTGACGTTGAGACTTGTTGGTGCTTATTTTGTCCATGAAGTACTGATGTTGGTCAATTTATAAGTATAGTGAGGAATGTTGGCTATGATGGCCTTTAGGGAGTACATGACAGTATTCGGAAGATCACTGCATTTGGCAGTAGCATTGAGTATCTAGTTCAGTTTATGGTCTGACTTTGCCACGATAACATAAGTTTGCCGCACTCTGGGCTACTTTGAGTATCACAAGGGTTTATGGAACAAGGAGGTTCCTTCAGGTCCTTTAAAGCTTTAGGATGAAAAATGGGGAGTATCTGTCTTTAGTGTTCAAGATGCTTGATTCACAATAGGCCATCACCCCAACTTTTGTTTAGCCAGCATGGTGGCTTGTATAACACTACTAGAACTCTTTAGGGGCGTCTGTTACTTTTTCTGAATATCAGATGATGGATTACAGAGTCACATATTGACACTAGATTAGTCTGTATCATGTAGAAAAGAAGACAGGTGATCTGGATGCATATAGGCCCAAAAATCCTCATGATATGTTTTCAAATGTATTACTTCTGAATCTTGGCAAGGTTCAGAAACAGATTGTTGAAAATTGAGTTCTTCAGTTTAATCAAGCTGGCTTTTGACAGGGATTTTGTACCAAACGAGAAGAGAAGCGAAATCTACATCTTTATGTAGCATTCCTCGAGCTTGCCCAGGCTTTTGATTCTGTGACTCATAACAACTGTTGTCAAAATATGGAAAAGTTGGGGATTGACATGGGTTTGATATCTTTAATTGGGATTGTGTATAATGATAACTCAATAACTGTGCCCCTGGCCTGGAGAGGGGATTTAGTTCTTCTCAATATGACAGGGAAGGAGGAGCGAGAGTGCTGCTCGTGGGCTTCTGTTCTATTTTTTCTCTACATCACTGAATTTTCCCATGGGGAGAATGACTTGGTTAAGGGTGTTTCCATGTAAAGTAAAAGTGATGCCCTCTCCATGCAGATTATACAGCCCAGGGTCTGCATTATGGATTTGGTGCACTGTTCTATTCTGTGCTGCCATGCACAATTAAATCTATGTGCAGAACAGGACAGATTCAGAAGAGGCACATTTCTACAGTGGGCAACACTGTGAGGTGTGTGAGATGTAGACAGAGAGGATTTAAAGTGGTACTATATTATTATGCATTATTCTGTTGTAATATTGCTTCTGAAAAAATCTTTCAGGATTTGTGGGTACCTCAATTTCTGTTCTACGCCAGTTGAGGATGTGGGTGGCGCCAATAGAGTAAGTGGGTGGAGCCAGTGGAGGAAGTGGTTGGAGTCGGGGGAAGTGGGTGTGACCTCCTACAAAAATTTCAGCACCTGGACTTAATATTTTACAAATTAAGCACTGTTTTTAGTTATAGGCCCGGTGGTGTGCGACACGCTGCTTTCTTTGTTGAATGACTGCAGCTGCGCAGTATGCTGGGGCGGGTGAAAAGTCGGGACCTTAATCTGCATTGGTCAGTCCAACTCAGGAGGAAACACTTCTGATTCAAGGTCAAGGAGGGACGACGGGCCTTGCTAATAATTTATCAAAAAGCAGGAATGTAGCATTTGATAGGGAGCGGCCGTAGGGCACTAGTGCTACTATCATTTACTTATGCTGAGCTGAGGCAAGAGCGTCACCTCACCAGCTGTTTCTGGTGGTCTGTGTACGAGGAGGAGACCGTTATCTTGCACTTCAAAGCATATATTGTTATCGGGTGCACTGTAATCTGTAGACCCGACCCTCAGATATAAGTGCCGGTGCTAAGCACCTGGAAGCTCCAACACAAATTAAGCACTGCAATTTGCCTTTAATTTCCTTTGACTAATACGCACCAGGGAGTCAACCTGATCAAAAAATTCTAGATGCTTCAAATCCCTGGAGAGGTTTTTGATATATTTCAGCCAAGGAATTTTTAGGGCAAACGGGGATTTGAGGCAGTCCCTAATAATTTCACGATTAAGGGGCCGATTCCGATCTCGGCCGGTAGGGCTCCGAATCGGATTCGGCTTTACCGGATCCGATTCGGAGCCCTATTTCCCGACCGAATCGTACTTGCGTCCGGGCAAGCGAGCACGATGCGTGCGCTCGCGAAATCTCCGACCGACTCGTACGCAGGACCCGACCGCTCCGACCGACTCACACGGGGACGACTCGCACCGCGCTATGGAGATGTTCCCCGGCCGGGTAAGTACGATGCGCATCGCGACCGCTCCGACCGACTCGCGCAGTCCGGCTCCAATTAGCTGTCGGAGCCGCACTTTGAAGCGTAGGCACGCGAGTCGCACACAGGGGGGACCCATGGGTCCCCCCTACACGTGCATGTACAGCGCGACCCGCATCGACGCGCACATGCTGTAGGGGGCGCCCTTGTTCGCGTCGTGCCCATTGAGTCAATGGGAGCCTGTGTACGCGTCGTACGACTGGCTCCCATTGACTTCAATGGGAGTCCGACCGAATCGAGTCCGATAGCATACGTGCGCATCGTACTCGTTCGGTCGGACTGCTAGAGTCCGATTCGGTCGGAAATCTCTCCGGGTCCGGCTCGGTCAGAGAGATTTCCGGCCCGAATCGGAATCGGCCCCTTAGTCTGGAATGCTCAGATGTCCAAATCTTGTGCCAAAGTAGAATTGGCTGCATCCTAACTATGTCAGATTAAAAAGATATCCGCATTTCACCATGACACATAACTGTGGAGCTGCTACTGGGGACTGAGAGGAGGTGCTTTAAAAAGGCATTTTACACCAATTGTAGAGTTTGACAATTGATATGCCCACACGCTCCTGCCTCGTATTGGGCAGTTGCCAAGCATTTAGCTTTGTAAATGGTTAGCATCTCTTTAGTGCGCCTCATACCCAGCTTCCTAGCAAAATTGCACAGTGCTTTAGTGAATTTCATGAACTGGAGCTTTCTAGCATTGATGGCATGTACCCATGTACCCTCTTTATCAAACAGGATTCCCAAATAGGAAGAGGTTGCACTAGAGCAGATCTTGGTGTCGCATAACTTTATGCTGCGCCACTTCGCAGACTTATTCCCGCCCTTTATAATAAAAGTTTTACTTTGATTGACTAATAATCCTAAATCCTGCATAAAAGTAATAAAATTAGTCAGCAGGCGCTGCAGACCCAATGGAGTACGGGCCATGAGCATAGAATTGCTAGCATAGTAGAGGGGGACGGGATCGGGTGGTGACCGATTTGGTGGAGATCTCTGAATGTGTTTGCTAGCACCCTTCCCAAATTGTTAATGTACAATGTGAACAAGAAGGGTGTGTGCACATAGCCCTGCCTGACCCCCACTCTATGCTAAATGTTTTGGTGCATTTTCCCTTGACACCATATCGTACTCTGGCCCTGCTCCCAGCGTACAGCTCCCTAAGAAACTGAACAATAGGTGGATCCACTCCAAGATCAGTCATAATGAACCACAGCTTCTGATGACTAATACAGTCAAATGCAGAGGATTGGTCAACAAATGCTAAGAACATGTACCACGTCTGACCAGGGTGTACTCCAAATTAAAAGATTAAGATTTAGTCCCTGTTCAATCGCCCCTAACCCAGACCGAAATCCATATTGTAAACCTGAAAGAATTTCATTAGATTCTGCCCATTCCAGCAGTTTATTCAAAATGATGCGGCGACTACCTTTACCTGCGAATCTAGTAATGAGATAGGACAGTAACAGGCAGGGTTGTGGTGGTCGCCCTTTTTATCAGTGGGGACAATGAGTGACTCTGACCAGGTTTGCAGAAAACCTACACTGCAGCACGCTTCTAAGACCAAGGTCAATAGGTGGCCCCATAGTGGAAGATTAGATTTAAAAAGGTCCACGGGGATACCATTGGGCCCGGTGCTTCCCCCACTTGCTCGCATTTAAGGACCTGTTCACCGCCTCTAATGTAAATGAGAAGTAGTGATACTGTGAGGTGAGGCATTAGCCTGCTGATCTTGTAAAGGAGACCTTGGTTCTGCCCTCCTCCAAAGGCTTTGAATAAGTAGTGGAGAAGTAGGCTATCAAATCAGCCTTGGGAATAGCAATTTCAAAGTGAGGGCCGTCTTCTGCTAGGGGAGTCAATTACATGCCAGAATGCCGTGGTATCATTACTAAGGCTTCCTTCGTGCAGGGTCTCCTAAGGTTCTTCCTTCAAATCTTTCTTTTGTCGCTGAATAGCCTGCTTATATTCCCGTCTTGACACCTGTACCTCTTGCTTACATCTAGGGGATGTATGTAAAGCTTCTTTTAATCTCCTAAGATCTTTCAAGCATAAGGAATCAAACCACCCTTCTCTCTCAGAGGTCAAACACCTCTCAGTGGCAGCTAGGCCAGCCTTAATCCCTTTGTGATCAACAGAAAGGCTTCAATAAGTACCTTAGGATCAGCCATGTCATCTAAGCAGAACTCTAAAGCCTTTTTATGGGTTATAACTAATTGTTCCAAAAATCTGCCGGGCTCAACTTGAGTCCATCTCAAGGAATATCCATTTAGGGAGGAAATCTCTATGTTATCAACCATACGAGATGGACGGAACTTCGGCCGGTTGCTATGGAGGTTGGTGTTAAGGTAAAAACTCTGTGGGAAATAATCACTAATCGAAAGATAGAAAGCGTGAAATTGGAGGCCCTGACAGAGTGCTCATTGGAGAGTAATACAAAATCTCAGCGGCAGCTCCTCCGTTATGGTGGAGGAGCGACGCCCCGCCTGCTGCCAGCGCAGCAAGCACACACATTCATAAAATGGCAATAAATACCATTTTATTATGTGTGGCAGGCTCGCGCTGCTATAGCGCGAGGGCAAGGGGCGGGGCTGACCAGTGCAGTTGCACTATTACTTCAGCCCCCTGCCAGTGCGCATGGCAGCCGGCCAATCTGATTCCAGGGCTAAGAAACAGCTGAGGTATTGTAGCCGCAGGCCCCCAGCCTCAAAATGAGCGCTGAGTTAGCCTGCTCCACCCAATCCTGGAGATTGGCTGGATTTATGTGGCACAAGGGAGGAAACCCCTACCTTTCCACCCCTAGACGCAGAGGAGTGCACCAGGCGAAGAGAGAGACGGCCAGCAAAGGGAGCATATATATGGTGAGTTTTTTGGGCATCGCGCCCAACCATATTTTAATGTTGCCAGCCGCTACTGCAAAATCTATAACAATATTCTCTCCTCTACCATCAAAAGTACATTTGAATGGAGCTTGTGGAATGAATAGTTCACTACAGAAGACCAAACCATATTTAAACAGTAAATTGCTAAGTTTATCTCCATAACAGTTATTTCAAAAATGAGTTTGGTCACAATTATCAAAGTTTGTCAATCCACATATCTTTTTAGCTGAAAATCGGCATAGGTATATTTGAAAGTAGTCACCCCACAGAAAGAGTAGTTCCTTGAAAGTATCATTGCAGATGGCCTCAAAGGTGCTGTCAAGCTGCCGAAGGGCGGTCATTATATCAGGCATCAAGGCATTGTTATAACAATTAACCACCACTAACACAATAGATGACGAAATTTCAATGGTAATAATCGGATAGCACAAATTAGACACGGTTAATGTTATGCTAGAAAAAATCAAGCAGTTAGAAACGTAAGTACATAGGCCCCCCTTTGTTCTGCCAGAACTGGACGGCACTGCTGGAGTGTGATAAAATCAATAGCCATTTACATGTATGGGCTCCACAGCCCAAGTCTCCTTACGCATACGATTTGAAATGTTATTGCAAAGTTCGACCAGTCAGAATAATGAATCTTTTTACGTAGTCCCGCCACCTTCCAAAGTCCAGCCCTCTTTGTAGTAGGTTCCAGAGTTCCCAGAGAGACAATATCTGGGTTTGGTTAAGCATCTAAATTAGTTGAAAAGGCCATGGACGAAGAGATGCATGGGATGTCATAGGGCTCATGGGGGCACACAAAGTAGAGTCTGAGTTCCGGAGGGTCCAGAAGCCAGGTGGGCTTCCACGCCAAGTCAATCCACTCCTCTAGCGTTGCCAGGCCATGAAAACAATGATGGCTCCAGATGACATACTGATATACGGGGGGGAGGGGGGCGCACACAAGATTAGGTCGTACCGGCAATCTTAGGTTACCGGCCGTTTTTGCCAGTGGTGCCTCCTCCGCTAAGGCGGAGGAGCGTCGCCTTACTGCTATTTCAGCAGTGCAAAAAAATATATATATTATAACAGGACGCTATTATCATTTTATATTTCTATATGGAGCCAGGTTGGGCGGACTGTGCTCGGTGACGCCAGTGCAGATTGAGGAGTGGTTTGCACTACTCCAGGTGTGCATGACGGTTTGGCTGGCACTGTTGAGCCGGTCAAACTGTCATGCACACTTAGCATGTTCTCCACGGGGCTGTGCAACACAGCCCCGTGGAGAACATGCCCAGGCTCCCAGGTACTGCCAGGGCAGACAAACAGGCCGCTCAGATCAATCACAACGCTGCTCAGGCAGCGTCGTGATTGGCTGGGAGAGTAGGGGGTCTGAGTTATTCCAGTGCTACCCGCCATCTGCTGCTGTTAATGTAAGAGGACGGAGGAGAGGCAGCTAAGGCGAAGGTAAGTTAATTAAAAAATATATATATTTATCCATCCCCTCCCCCGCCTCACCACCCCCGTTCCAAGGCAGCCGCCACTGATTTTTGCTGGTTGGTAGAAAAAGCTAAGGGGCAAATCATTTATATAGGTTATTTAGGTTGTAAATATTTTTTGTAGATTACAGGACTTAGTTAGTCAGGATGCAGACACGCCCCTATTATGGTTGGGCAGCTTCAACTGAGTGATGGGTGGAGACCTTGTTAGGCAATCTCCTGGTGGGGGCACTAAGCCCAATATGACTAAAGCCCTGAGAGAGGTGATGAGCAACCTAGGGATCGCAGACGCTTGGCGGGCACTCCATCCGACGCGGCAGGCATGCACATGCCATTCCCTGACACGCAACAAGTTCAGCAGATTGGACAGAGTGCTTGTGGGAGGAATGCCCTTGGAGCGGGGTCTGTCACACACTAGCCAGATTCCTATCCGACCATACCCTGGTTTTCTGCACATTAGAATGGGGGGCCCCAGGAGCCGGTCCTGCAACAGTGCTCACCTGCCTGCTGCTCGGTGGAAAAGGCCCCTGGCAGCCACCTGGCATCTCCTTTGCATTTAAGGGTGTATATAAACTAATTTGAGGTGTGTTTACCTTTTATCTGTGAGGAAGTACTTAGCGGATTAATGCGCTGCCTGCCGGACTGTGGTCCATTCTTTGGCCCTCTGTGACTTTTGGGTCTCTTGGGTGCTGGTCCTAGGTTGGCAGAATCAACTCCCTCTTGAGAAGCCAATCTTACATAAAAATACATGTGCATGATCACTGACTGCTGATCCTAATAACAGATGCACAGGCAGTGGCTGCGAAGGCTTTACAGTATGCATTCATTCTACTTTTTACTAAGGGTACATACAGCATCACTCCTGCATGCAATGTTTGCAAACATTTCATTTACAAAAAAAAAAAACGTTCACAAATTAACACAAAGCGGCCTCCGCCTCCTGTATGCACCCTCAACTTCATGAACAAGCTGCAGCCAGTAGGCAACTCTCCTGGATGCAAGGATGAACCTCAAAAACAAGAATAGGTGCCACCATGCAGGGCTTGTTCACATGAAGCAAAGGGGAATGCCTCCCTAAGACTAAAGGATGGACAACTCAGTTAGAGTCTCGATGGAGAACTAAGTTAGGGTCTCCTCTTTAGGGGTTTTAGGTATTGGCCCAGAGAATTTCAATACTGTCA
Organism: Calotriton arnoldi; assembly: GCA_963921515.1. Classification (NCBI taxonomy): domain Eukaryota; kingdom Metazoa; phylum Chordata; class Amphibia; order Caudata; family Salamandridae; genus Calotriton; species Calotriton arnoldi. Next base: position 838,468 of record CAWUFW010008648.1, on the reverse strand, counting down.
TCGCCTTCCATATCTCTGTGGTAATTCGGATACCTATGCTATATGTTACTCATATCAGCACCCTCACAACTGCAGGGTTTCTTAGCTTCTGTATATTCTTTAGGCCTCCTGCTCATATGATAGCTTAAACTGTAAGAATTATTCAAAAACGAGCTTTCTGAGACTCAACAAACAGAAAGGCTGCCTGGGGCATCTTATTTACACTGTTCTTGGCTTACAGAGCCTGCTAGATTTAACCCTGAGCACTCCATCCTGCCATGCACAGGCAGATCCGAGTGACAGTGGTTTCCACATTTATCATTCCAATACTAGTAGTTTTCCCGAATGAAGTGGCATTTGAAAGCAATATAATTGCAAACAATTAACATCCATCTGAGCGGTGCTCACAGATCTGTGCACAAGCATTCAGTTATTGGAAGTCTGGACATCAGAGCTCTGCCCCTTGCACACATGATTGGAGGTGATGGCATCTGTAGGTGCATCTTTGTTTTATTAAACAAATGTATGCATTAAACAGAAGTCTGATAACATTAGTGTTTTGTGTAAGAAAGCATGGGGATTCACTATTCAGCTGGCCAACCCCAACATGCATTGAACCGCTCTCTTCTCTTAATGACATTAGCATGCACTGCTTTACAGTCGTTTCATCATCTTTCTACCACCCGACCCATTAATATATTAATTGATTGAAAAAACCTCTGCTCAGACCCTGCAACCTCCACAGGGTTGACAGTGAAATCTGTTCTGTAGAAGGTTTTCATTACAACCTTCCTGAACCTCTGTTCTTCTCGAGGGAAATGCTAAGCTTGAGCTGTATTGTGGGGGTTCAATACCCCAAGATGATTAAATCGGTTATCATGAATTATGAGAGTGGCAAAGACTACAGGGGAAATGATGGAACAGGAAGAGATTTTTAAAAGGAGCATTCTTAGTCTAATTCAATTACAAAAGCGGGTAAATCTGTGGCAACCACTATTAATAACTCTTTGCCTATGCCCTCAGAGGACAAAAAGTTAACAAAAAATAAGCACATTGTGGTGCAAGATGGAGGTCAAGAGCATGATGAATTTTGTGGTGGTTCAATTCTGCAGACCAACAGTCCATGTGGTGTGACTCTTATTTGAGTATAAGTGGGTATCAAAACTAGAGACAATTTGGAGCCATGAAGGATCCATGTATTGATCATTTTTATTATGGTGACTCATTTTATAGTTGTGATGATGGTATGAATGTAACAAAGAGGGTAAAGGCAGATAAGTCAGAAAAAGTTACAGAGGATGCGCAGGGCAATCCGGCATTCAACTCGGGTCAAGTGCAGCATCCAAATTCCGCAGAGTAGTTCCCTCCACCGTTTGTAGATGATTAGAGGTAATTAGATTTAAAAGCACTATTGATAGGGCTACTAGAGCCAATATGAGGGCGGTATGTCTCAGGCCTATTATTTTGGACAGTATAGCATTCACTCTTGTACTTGAAACAAACATTATAACCTACCTTAGCAGAGGGGGTAAGGGTCCCAGAAAAGGGGTAGCTAGAGCTTAGGTTTCTTACCAAGACAAGTTATTGGACACCCTTGGGCCACTGGCTAATTTATTTGTACATCAGAACAAGCAAAAAATATGAGGGAGCCACTCATTCATGAAGTTACATCAAAGTGGGCCAAAAGGGTGATTTATTTCCTGGACAATGCAGGATCTGGTCTCTCCTTCAAGAGCAGAAAGGGACTTTTGCTGATTATAGTCCCTAAAGTTGGGGGGTAGCTGGATAAGAGGGCTCTAAATAGGCAAGGATTTCTCTTTGGAGTAAAACTTATTAAATAAATTGGCTGTTATGTACAAGTTAATCTTTAGATAGAGCTAACTCCGCTCTGATAAGGCTAATATGTCGGGATTTTCCTAGTGCCAGTGGATACAGAGATCACTTGGCTGGCCTGTCAGATTTCAACACTCCCTACTGCTACAACCACTAACTCAGAAATTCGAGGCCAATGTTCTTCCCGCAAACGTGAAGGGTTGGGTGGATCGGCTTCTATTGCAGACAAACAAAGGGAGGGGTAACTTAAGGTAAGAGTCCTTTCTTTTGCTCTCATCAAAATTGGCGGGAGGCTGGCCCTTTTTGCATTAGAGTGGAAGCATATTTACAATCATTGGGTTTTACAAACAGTGTGGTGGTTCCAGATAGACTTTTATGCACCTCCATTTCAAGACAGTCATCCTGTTCCAGTGAGATTCTCACTGGAGGGGGTAGACTTAATAGCAGTGGAGTTTCTATAGCTCCAGTTGCTCCCTTAACTTTGAGGGGAATCATTGGGGTTGTAAACAGACACTGTGGGTACAGGTCTCAGGGATGGCTCTAGGTATTTCTGTGCTGTTTTTCCTAGAATGATAAATGCATTATAAATTACCCATTGTGAATTAATTGTCCAATCAATCAAACAGCATTTCTAAAGCACAACACTGTCACCCCTAGGGGTATCTGGGCACTGTGTCTCTGTCGAAGAGCCAGATATTGAGGGCCTCATTTATGAAAAGTGACGCATCGCTGCGTGAAAACAGCGATGCGTCACTTTTCATTGCGCCCTTCTTGCGACATGCTGGATGCGTCATATTTACAGTATGACGCATCATGTCGCAAGGAGTTACAGATACGTCAGTATTTCTGACGTATCTGTATGCGCAAAAATGACGCATTGCTGGAGTGTGTCACAAAAGTGATTCAACTTCAGCAATGAGTCATTTCACATGGGCAAGTCCCATTTCAAATGTGCCTGCGTCAGTCTTACGCCTGCTGTGAGGCAGGCGTAAGATATTGACGCATTTGCTTCCTAGAAGTGGCGCAGTGAAATCTCATAGATTTCACTGTGTCACTTCTACGAGGCATTACTTGCGTCGGAACGCCCACATGCATACATTATACCTGGCGCAGGTATAATATGGCGCAGGGGTTTACAAAGTGACGCATCTACCTAGATGCGTCACTTTGTAAATATGACGCAACATGGTGCATTTTTTACGCCGCTGGTGCGTCACAAAAAGTGACGCACCAGCGGCGCAAAAGTGACGCAAGGGCTCATAAATAAGCCCCTGAGTCTCTTTCTGAAGTCTGCCAGTGAAGGGGCTGTACGTGGATGGAGGGGAAGGCCGTTCCAGGTTTTGGCAGTGATGTAGGAGAAGAAGCGGACACACTGCTGCGACAGATGCGGGGGAAGGTGTGTGAGGGTGAGTGAAGAGGAACGCAGGTGTCTAGAGGGTTGGTGAAAGTTCAGTCGATGGTAGTTGTAGGCAGGTCCTAGTTCATTGAGGGCTTTATAGGCATGTGTGAGGATCTTGAACCAGCATCTCTTTTGGATGGGGAGCCATGGAGGTCTCTCAGGTGGGGGCATCATGGGTTCATTTGGGGAGGTCCAGGATAAGTCTGGCTGCAGTGTTCTGCATGGTCTGGAGTCTTCTGAGGAGCTGGGTGGAGATGCCGGCGTAGAGGGCGCTGCCGTAGTCGAGGCGAGTGGTGATGAGGGCCTGAGTGATGGTCTTTCTGGTGTTGGTTGGGATCCATCTGAACATTCTGCCGAGCATGCGAAGTGTGTCCTGTCGAGGATGATGCAGGGGTTGCATGCATGGTCGGTTGGTGTAGGTGTAGTCCGAGTTCTGCAGGCCACCAGCTGTGGTCCCATGTGGAGGTGTTCTTCCCGAAGATCAGTACTACAGTTTTTTCAGAGTTAACTTGGAGGCAGTTGTCTCTCATCCATCTAATTAGAACAACTATCATTTCTCACAGTGATAATGGTAGGAGTAGTCTCCCAAATCTTGACATGTGTTGAAGGGGTTCTCCACTGTGGAGGACTCAGTCCCGGTAACCCGTTCTGTTGGAGCTATCAGTGGATTGTCCTGTCCAGCTGCCAGTCGTCCCACAGATTCAGACACTCCCTTATGTTCAGAACCACATTCTAGTCCTTCAGGGCAGGCTGAGGCTAGTGGCATGAAACCGTTCAGGATGTTTGCAGATCAGCTAGGTCTTTCGGGGGCCCTTTCCGGGTGCATTAGGTTCTCATGAGCTCATGGCACAAGCAAGGCCGACAGTTCAGCCTGAGAAATGGGATGGTTTGTGTGTGGAACAGGATTTTGATCCTGTGGCATCTGATATCACAGGAGTGTTAAATTACTTAGCATCCCTAGCTGCCCGGTACAAGACTTACAGAACAAAAAACTGTGATATATAAGCTGTGTCAGAGGGGCACCACAAGGTTGAGGGGAAACCAGTTGGAGAACAACCATTCGTATGAAGATTATTAAAGGGTTTAAGGTGCATGAATCACTCCAAGCATAGGCATTCCACTATGTAAGATGTTCATTTGGTTTTATGGTTATTCGAGTCATGGGATGATAATGAATTAGCATTTAAATTGTTATCAGTCAAAGTTGGTAGCATTGTTGTGCCTGGTATTCTTTAGGAAGGTGTTGGATGCCAGAGCCTCAGATGTTTCTGCTGCGAGCGCTATCTCTCATATATTCTACATGATTGAAGCACATTGTGAGGACAGCAACGTGGAAATGTGTCTCTTAAAGACAAGACTCAAAACAGTATTTCAAAATATACTCAGTAAGTAAGGAATGACTCAAAAAGGATCCAACACCAGTAATTTAGGAAAAACCATGAAGGTTTAATAAAATATTAAAATGCAATACAAAAGGCAAAAATATTCTCAGACTTAATAAATCAGTCATAGGACATAGAAATCAATTGCTATAAAGGCTCTGAGGGACATATTACCAAGGATGTGCGATAATTATCGCAAAGCGCACTTAGCGATGTGTTTTTTATCGCCGGCTATCGCTGGATTACATCGCTGAGATACCGCGTTATTATCAACGCTTATCTCCAAGGCGATAGAAAATTCAGCGATAGCGGCAAAACCCAGCAATAGCGCGCGAAATCCAGCGATAAATTCCACGCGCTAATGAAAAGCTTGCTAATAGGCAGGTGAGGACTTAACCTTACAATACACCTCCCATCGACTAGAATGGTTAAGTCAAGTTTTAAAGAGGTGTTAGATTACAGCGATAATCGCGGTTAGCGCGACGTATTTTATCGCTTCGCGGGCATTGCTAATAGGGGGAAGTTGTGTTTGCGACTGTTTTCAGTCGCTTTTAGTTGGGAACGCCTACTTTGCATGTCATTAGCGATAATTATCGCTGACATGCAAAGCGGCAAGAAAACGGCCGCTTTCGCCATAAAGCTGGTGCTAACAGCTGTTAGCGACAGCTTGCTAATAGGGCGATAAAAATATCGCCGCTTTAGCGGCAAAAAGTGGCGATACTGCCCTTGATAATATGCCCCTGAGCATTTAAAATAGATGCCTCAATGAGCAAAATCTGAAAAATAGTCTAAGTCCAGAATGTTCAGCAAATCAATAGAAATTAGGGCAGGAACATTAGAAGTTTGGAAAACAGTCTGGGTCTCCGCCAAATTGCGGCCCTTCCATAATAATTCTCACCATACAAAGTTCTGTATATCATACAGTAAGCATGGGATGAGCAAATGTAACAATACAACATCAAATCAGAACACAGCATTAAAAATGTCAGATAAAACCACCATCCCAGCACTATCTCCCTAAAGGAATAATAATATGCCACGTCTGACCAAATGTCGTCGGAGGAGTCAGAAAAAATCTGATTACATAAACAATGGAAAGAGTCATAATGATTGGCCCACAGTGAATGAATAGGAAAAGCCTTGAAAAGTATTTGAAGCCTTCCTGCGGAGTTCTTCAAGAGCATGCCATTACAAAGCAAACAGTGCACGATTTGCTGCCTGTGATGTAACTGAGAAATATAAACACACAATGAATGTTATGAAGCAGCAGCCATACAAATACAAAATGGAGTTAAGGCCTAGTTGAGTCCTAATTTGGCATAGGCGAGAAAGGCGAGAAAAGCACAGTTCTGTACATCCTGGCATTATCGTTATAATTGCAATAGATTAATATTACCGTGTAAATATGATTTAAATCAGAAAATAGCTACATCACTACTATGCATTTTTCTCCTGTTGGTGTTCATTTTAACATCACAAGATGTACCAAGAATGTCTCTAATTATGTGGAATTTCCAAATTTTCAGTCATACCCAAAACTATGTGAGGTACTGCAAACATTATGTGCATATAACTAAAAAGATCAGAACATCTGCTACACAATTGTTGTTAGCTTTGCTAACATCGACCACATTAATTAGATGGGTTAAAGGGGTGATGGCTTTGGCAGGAGCTGATAAAGGGCAGTTTAGGGATCATTCAGCCAGTGGGGCTATGTCTTCTAAGGCAGTCTGGGCTGGAGTAGGGATAGAAGATCATCATGAAATCTGCAGAATGATCTAGGGTGTCAACTTTTAAGACTTGTTATTGTAAGCCTCAATGACCGTTGTTAGTATGCCTTGAATGTGCATAATATGAGCCCCCCGATCTCGTAATAAAATTGCAGATTCTCCTAGCCAGTTGCTGAAGGAGAGTCCTGATTTTATTAAAGACAATGAGGTGAATATTGCCCTACTGTTGTGGATCACTCACCCTATGAATGATGGTTAATGTATTTCCTTCAATTGTCCCTAGAGCCAGCAGCAACCAAACAGATCACAAACTAGATGTTGAGGTTTCGAAGATTTGGGAGAGATTCCTGCCTCAGGACTGAACAGCCATTTCGTGAAGAAATGCAACAAGGCCAGAGGAATTGATGTGGCTGTTACTTGGGTTCTTTCTCTTGTTATTGTTGTTGTGTTTCACACAAGGCTTATAAACCTTTTTATGGAAACATCAAGAAAAGAGGTCACATGTTTAGACCTATTTATACTATAGGTTGACTGATTGCTTTGAAGAACTTTCCTGCCTAAGGAAAGTAAGATTATGGAACTCCTAGTGCATTTAATTACTGTAAAGATAAAAAGTGAGACAATATACAGTATATTATCCGCCTCCTTTGCTTTAAATAAAGTCAGGACTCTCTTTCACCAACTGGCTAAGAGAATAGACAATTTGCGACTCCTACAGCATGGACTCCACTTTGACTTGTGACTTGATTCTGTCTGTGATAGGTTGCTCCAATTGAAGCCTCACCATTTTCCCCAGCTGCAAAAGAAAACATCTCTTTGTCCTGTGATATATTGCTGCTGTGGTCCATCCCAATAGAATGCCTCCAAATGATTTTCCACCTACAGCATGCAGGAACAAAATTCAGTTCAACCAACCAATAAACAGGACAAACACAGTTCAATTCAAAAATATGGACTTGTCTGTTAGTGGATGCCTCAGTTCTTCCTCTTCTAGTTAGTCTGCAGTATGTACCACACAGTCTAACATTTGAAACCTGTGAAGTGGAAGATTTTGAAAAAAATTGAGGGACTATATTTTCTCCAATGACTTCTATTGAATCAGAAGCAGTTTCAGGCAGGAGGGAACTAAAAAAAAAGCAATTTTTAGCTTATAGAATCAGGAGTCTCCAATCTGAACCGGGTCTGTTGGCATGTATGATATACTTAAGAAGTCTTTGCAGTAACCAGCCATCAGATCAGGCATGCACTTATATCTCCTTCTAACAAGCGTGAAAACTGGGTAAGAGGCAGCTGGCAGATAAGTGTTGGGCAGAGTCACTGCACATATAGCACAAACAGACTGCAAAAACAATACAGGCCTTAGTTGTTTGCTCAAATTGTCAAAGGGTCATGTCCCACCAGGTACATTCAGGTTGCCAGGGACCAACCAGAGAGCATGTTAGGTTATCTTATGTTATACTATATTATGTTATGTTATCTCATGTTATCTTACCGTACGCAGATTTGTATAGCAAGCTAATCGCCTGTGAGGGTGTTGAGGTGCTGGAGAAAGGTTGCATGCAGAGCCAATGCACCATCAAATTAGACAAAGGCAGAAAAATGGCAAACTAAGTTTGCATTACCCCCACTCTTCCTTGGCAGACTGGCAATGTCACGACTGACCCTTAGTTTGTAATTCTGAAAGCCAGGTTAGTGTTACCGCCAGTGTAGGCTGATGCTGATTCACCAAGAAATCTTCCACACCCATCTGTTTCTACAGACTAATGTATGGGTTGTATTTCTCCACACCATATGAAAAGATTAAGGTGAACTTCCTCAATGGAGAAAAAGCGTACACATTCAGAAGCAGAGGGGATGTACCGGCAACTGCCAGCTGTTCTGGAACTCCCTGTCTCATTCAATGGCGAAAAAACACTTAATGATCATATGGTGACACTAGAGCTGCTGATTTGGTGTGCAGTATTAAGTGTGAGTACCTAGGAGAGAGAGACACTACTAACAGGTGGGCAGAGAATGAAGGGATGCATATCCCCCTAGACTTACTTAGAACTGTGACTCCTATGTCAGTATGCACAGCGCAGACCAGTTACACAGAGGGTGAGGGGCCAGTTGGAGAAAGGAGAATTACCAGAGCAGATGGGGCAGATGGATTGCCTTGGGCTCATGCCAAATGATCAAGGGTGTACTTATTCAGCAGTGTATGGAGAGATAGTCAGGAAGGGGACTGCCCCAGCCCTTCTTACTGAGCAAGGGAAAGGAGCGTTTGATTCCAATACCAAGAATTCAGAGACCAAAGAGTGGGTAGAATTCTTTGATAATTCCCCAGAGCCAGCTGAGAACCGTGCAGACATATCCAAAACAGAAAACAGAGAACGAGTGTGTTGGACTTGGCCCTTTTTGCAGTGTCATCCCTGAACTTTTTGCCTTCCTCCTAGTGTTTTTTCTGACCTGGTGTTGGTGGTTTTAGGACTCTGGGCACTTTATCACTGCTGTCCAGTGTAAAGTGCATGTGCTCTCTATGGTAAAACGTGGTAAGATTGGTCTACACCTGTTTGGCGTATTTAATTTACCTATCAGTCCCTTGTAAAGTGGTATCTCAGATACCCAGGGCCAGTAAATTAAATGCTACTAGTGGGCTTGCAGCGCTGCTTGCGCCACCCACCAAAGTAGCCTTTCAAACCTGTCTCAAGCCTCTGCCATTGCAGGGCCTGCGCGCGCAGTTTACTGCCGCTGTGACGTGGCACATAAAGTGGTTGCCACGTCCGTGACTCCCCTTTTACTACTTATCAGTCACCCCTATGGTAGGCCCTAGCTAGCCCTATGGGCAGGGTGCGCTGTAGGTAAAAGGTAGGACATGTGCCTTAACTGTGTGGCATGTCCTTGTAGTGACAAACAGCCATTTTGGTTTCTCACTACTGTGAGGCTGCCCTCTCATAAGAATGCATTGGGGATTCCCTGATAAGTGTTTCAGTGGTAATTCCTGATCTGAGAGGAGTAGCGTGATCAAGTCTGGTATGTTTGGGATAGTGGTAATAAATGCTGCGTAATGGTGTGCGCAGATTTATTGTCACTATTTTAGAAATGCCACTTTTAGAAGTGGGCATTTCTGTGTGCTATGTGTCTTTGTGCCTGCCTGATGTGTATTGCATGTCTGGCTCTGGAGTGACAGGGGCTGGGGAGGTGCAGTGGCTCCAGAGGGGCTGAGTGAGTCAGCACTAGGCTGAATGGGCCTGATCTGCATTTGGAGTAGTGGGAGGGGTAGCCCCTGACCCTGAATAGGTCTGTGCCTGCCTTGTACAATGCTGGCTCCGCCCCCCTGTGGTGTGTCTGGGGCACAAGCCTACACTAACAATGAGGGTGTTTGTGCACTGTAAAAGAAATGGTTGAGTGCCCCCCAGAACTGGATTGGACCGGGCACAGAGAGCTGTGTCAGGGGGAGAACAAAGAACATAGCTGGTATAAGTATTGGGGCTGTGACCCCATGAAAGTGTGCTGCTGATGCTGACTTGGAGCTGAAGGACTGCTGGGCGCCAGGACGAACCGCCACAAAGGCCTCCCCCCTCTGCTAGAGGGCCATGTGAGCTGGCCTGCCTGGGCCCAGCTCTGCCCCTGAGGACATTGGGGCTTAGCGCATGGTGAGCGCTTGATCCTGCCCCTGCAGTACTTAGCAGATTTAGCGCTACGAGAGCGCTGGGTTCATTGGAGGTGCCCCCTCCCCCTTTTTGCGTGGGGGAACTGCTATCCTTGTTGCCCGATCCTGGGGGCATTGCGCCTTTTGAACTTGCAAGGAGAGCGGTGAAACTTGCCAGGGAGTTCTTTCTGGGCTGAGCCCCCACCCGACTGAGGAGAAGGCACGCAGCGCGGACGCTCATCAGCGACCGAGCGCCGCAGAGAAGCCAGGCGTGACTTTGCCTGGTTGTGAGCGGGGCTGACTTGCGAGAAGAAATTGAGTCCCATCAGCGGGGGGCCACCAAAGCCACGGAAGAGCGGACGGCGCGTTGTCTCTTAAGCTCAAGAAGAGGGCTCCAACATCGCTCAGACTGAGCGCCGTGGCCGGAAGTCAGGCATCGTGTGAGCCTAATTGTGGGCGGGGCTCTCATGAGGGAAGGAAGAGCCCAGCGTGTTGCCCAGGACGTCTGCTGAGCCTACTTGGTTCCAAGAGAGGGCAGATCTGTCCTCTCGGTTTGCGGTCCCCGAGGGATCATGAGGATCCAGGGCGCCCGCTCTTGAGTAATGCCAGCGGGGTCTGCATTCCAGGTGTTGCCCAGCACCCAGCTGAAACCGCCGACTGGAGAAAACGGGCAGAAGGAAGACTACGGCCCACTATGGCCCGCCCTCCTGAACTGAGGTGCGGGCAGAGAAAAAGAGGCACCAGGGGTCGTCTGTGGCAAGAACCCAGGTGAGACGCCCCCGGTATGACAAGACTTTAAGAGGCGTGGAGGGCCCCGAGAGGCCTCCCCCGGTGACTGCCCCCCTTTGTTTTTGAAATGTGGAGGAGGGAGGGATTGAGAAAGAGGGACATGTTGCTCGCTCCCAGGCCCCCTCCCATGTAGCTCCGAGTTTGTGGCCCGGGCCAGGCCAGAGGAGGATGCCCACGAGAAAGGTGCCCATGCCAAGAGGAGGCTGTAGGGTGTAGGTCTCCTGGAGACATTGGGACCACAACATTTTATGGGCTATGTTCATTGCAGGTGTGTTCAGGTCCAGTGATAACGGTTTTACACCTACTGCCATGTGCATTTACCAGGTGGGCACTCCGTAAGTGTTGTGTGCAGTATTGGTGATCTGCATAGGTCTAAGGTGGGCATGAGGTGCTCATGATGGGTACTGTGGTGAATGGTCCCTACGGGGCATGTGGGTAATTCACGTCTTGTGCCCTGGGATGATGTTGCCCATTGCAGGGAAAGCCACAGTGGGGAAGTGTTTCTAATGTGTGCACTTTGCCGGTTTATTTTCCTATGGTGCACTGCTAATTATGTTGGCCTAAGGTAGAGTGCTAAGTGCCTTCTTACCAGTAGATACTTGTTGTTTTTATTTTCCCTACTTGTGTGTTCTAATGGTGATGACAGTGGCCCGATTGGCCCTGTAATGTATATAATCCCCTGTAAAGTCATACCTAGTGCCAGGTGGCACAGTGTACATATGTGATTACGTTCTAATGTGTTTTTATGCTAATACAAAGGTTATCTTTTATATAACCTTGTGTAGAGTTTCTTTTGTGGTGTGCCTAGTGTGTCGCTGCTGTGTGAGTGTGTTGCGCAAACGCTTTACACATTGCCCCTGGGATAGGCCTGACTGCTCATGCCAAGCTACCAAGGGGTGAGCAGGGGTTATCTTCAGTGTGTAACTCCCTTGCCTTGACTAGAAGGAAGGGTCCCTACTTGGACAAGGTGCAAACCATTGCCAACTAGAGACCCCATTTCTAACAGTGTGCTTTTTGAAAAATATTTTCTGCAAGAAGAGTGATGCTTGTTTCTTTTCCAGATCATACTGCGACGTGTTGGTGTACCTGATGTCCCTGTCCTGCTTGTGGGTGCCTTTGTCTGAGTGGGCCCGTGAGGGCGTGGGACTCCCCCAACCCTGAAGTGAGCACCGGACAGCGTAGACTGACATCGTTGCTGACGTCTTTGCCGATATCCTTTGACTGAATAAACCAGATGAACTTACCTAGCCAATGACGATGAACTGATACTGTTGAAAGTGAAGAAAAACAATGTTAAACAATATAATTTCTACGCAAGAAGGCTGTGTTCACACAGAAGGATATTTTTCTTTAAATCCAGAGATTTAATAGTAGAAGTTCCAGAATTAGCCATTTTTAACATTAGGAGTATAAATGAGTTAACATGTTTTATTTTATTTGTGTATTCATTTTGTGTATTCATCATACATTTATTCCTGAAGCTGAGTTTGTATCAGATATACATGAGCTATTTTAGATGAAGTATTATGTTACATTTATTCCTGAAGCCAAGTTATTATCAGATATGCATGAGCTATTTTAGATGAAGTATTATGTTGCATGCTTTTATAAAGTCACTGTTTAAATGTGTGCTTCATTTTATATTCGTGCTTTCGCTTAAGAAGCTGATTTTTTATGTATGTAATGATAGTCAAAGGTCATGGGGTGGAATATAGTGCTAGAGGCACTCTTATGGTTTGAAACCACGTGATGACCTTTGACTACCATCATTTTAATTGACTTTTGGTGTTTTATTTTACCCTAACCTGAATGTATGACATTTTTACCTGCATGTGCCTTGTTTCCCTTGAAGATTTATTTCGTATCTCTCGTAGTTTTAAAGTGGGAGCTGTCACACAGTAGAACAGCTTGCCAAGAACAGAACGTGTGGGATGTTCATTTGAAATCATGAGAGAGAGAGAGAGAGAGAGAGAGAGAGAGAGAGAGAGAGATGTGGAATGTACTTCTAGGTCTCGAAGTGCAGTGTTATGAGCAGTGGTGCACCAATGTGCATTGTGTTGTACATTGAGAGATGAAGTATGTGATGCTATAGGCAGCAGTGCACAAATGTGCATTGTGTTGTACATTGGGAAGTATTATGAAGTTCTTACAATTGGCTAAGACATTCCCTCATGTCAACTTGAATTCTGACTCTGTCTTGCATGAGCTTTTTGCCCGCACAGGCAGGCCCCCAGATTACTCAAGTTGTTTAGGTTATACACGTTCAAGGTTGCTTTGTTTTTGGAGAGGAGATTGTTGAATGTACCACCGGAGATTTTCGTAAGCTTCGTTAAGATAAGGGCTGGAACATGTGAGAATGCAGAGGGAATGTGGGAACTCCTTTTGCCCTGGAATGCTTGCATGGAAGGTGGCCAATTCCAGTTAGTTTCCTTGGCGCAGAGGGAAGGCCTCTCGGAACCTTCTAGTGTGTTTTGAGACTATAAAGCTGAGGGTTGTTGATTTAGAGACCGGGATTGTTTTGAATCCGAATGAGGATGGATGCATCTACTTCGTAACAGCAGAACCCCAGTTTGCTGAGGCTCTTAACCCCGGCTGTGAGTCCCCCAGTCTGGAGTGGGCTAAGATGCAGTGTTTGCAACCGGTGAGGTGATTTGTTTCTGATTGTTGCCATTGTGATATGTGGCTGTTTGTGTACCTATTCAGTTTCCAGTGGCTATAACAGTCATTGTGATGCGTGACTGTCAGTGTGCACCTTCAGTTTCCAGTGGCTATAATCATCTGAGGTGTTTTCTTTGAGTATTGACTTTGTGATGTGTGCATATTCAAGGTAATCATTTGATGTATTTAGTGTATATATCTTTCTGATTTCTTGCAGGACATCCAGTATAACTTGCTTGTGTATCATTCTTGTGTTTATTATTATCCATGCATTTAACAGTTGCATTTGCCAAGTGTGTTATTATTGCTTGCATAAATATATATATATATCTCTATATACATTTGAATGTTGTTCATTTGACATCTGGGAAAGTCTTTCTGTTAGAGAGCATTGCATAAATAAAGCCACAAGCCTTATTCTGAAAAGAGAGTCTTTGATGTGCTTCATTTTATAAAGTGAAATCCCTTTCTAGGGGAGTTTGTGTAATGTTTATTGCTTCGTCGTGTTTGAGCCGCAATGTGGGAGAGTGGTATTCTGTATTATCTGACTAAGTGCGTAGCAAGACACCGGCCAAAGCACATTTTGCTCTGGGAGACACCTGTCGTGGAGTGGGATGTGAGTCTGTAATCCCATAGGAATTGTTCAGTGCTGGTGCCTTCGGCCACCGCAATTTGGATCACTTTGGTGAGGGTTCTCATCAGACGCTCAACCTCACCGTTGGCTTGGGGCCACCGAGGGGTTACGGGACGGTGTTTGATGTTGTGAGAGCTTAAGTAGTCGGCTAACTCTGAGCCATTGAAGGGGGGCCCATTGTGCGTACAGATCTCTCCGAACAGGCAGTGAGTGGCCATGAGCTTCTCCAGCTTTGGGATGACTTCTGAGGCAGACGCCGTCGCCACAAGTTCTATCACAGGATAGCGCGAGTAATCATCCACCACAACTAGCATGTGTGTTCCTTCGGGAAGGCTGCCAAAATCTGCGCTTACCCTCTGCCACGGGGCACCAGGGCCAGCCTCAGTGATGACTGGTGCAGGGTAGTCAGGTGGGCTTGTTGCAAGGCAGACCGGACAATTTTGCACTACTGCTTCCACCTTCTGGTCCAGACCCGGGAACCAGACCTTGCTCCTGAGCCTGTTTATAGATTTCACAATGCTGTGGTGTGCTCTGTGTGCCAGGAGTGCTGCCTTCTGCATCAGACTTTCTGGCAATACAAGCCGCAGACCTCTCAGCAGGAACCCTGCGCTAGTGACTGACAATTCCTGGCAGACTTAGTATAATGCTTTGAGGATTGACTGGGCCACCTCTGTGTGGAATGACATTGGGTTTTGAAGTGGCCACCAGTAACCAGTTGCTGCTGCCATGATAGCGATTTGGAAGCAGTCATCATGTTAGGTGGATTCCACAACTTCTGCTAGGGACATCGGGAATGGTTTGGAGCGATCCACTGTCATCCGTATGTATTCTTCGGTTTCCGCAGCTTCGGCCACCTCGGGGAGAGTGGCTGGTCGAGCATGTCTGGACAAGAAGTCAGCCGGGTTCCGGGTGCCAGGTCGGTATTCCATGTTGAACTGAAACTCGGGCAGGTGCAGGATCCACTTTTCGATCTTCGGGGGAGGTCTTGAGGATTGAAAAGTGGATCCTGCAGCTGACACTGATGACGGGGCTGGGGCCTCCTGGATGTGTCTCTGATCTTTTTTTTTTTTTTTTACGGAGTTTTATATAGCGCGAACTTGACCCGGTATCGGGTATCAGAGCGCTTTACATAGCACCAGTTGCGTTACATGAGGACACATTCATTTTTTGTTAGGCACGGGGAGATTAAGTGATTTGCCCAGAATCACAGGATGTTCAGTGTCATTGCCGAGACTCAAACCCAGTTCCCCAGATTCAAAGTCCACCGCCCTAGCCATTAGGCCAACTCCTCTCCCCGGGGTCGGGCCGATGCCTCTGTCCGAGAAGCAATACCCAAAGAAGCTAATGTCCTTTCACAGGAAGTCTCACTTCTCGCGGTGCAGTGTGAGTCCTCATTCTTTGAGACATGTGAACACGGTTTGGAGGCGGGTCAGATGCTCTCCGAGTATGGGAGTGTGAACCAGGATGTCATCACTCACGTTGAGCACTCCAGACAGGCCATGAAGGATGTTCTTCACGATGTTCTGGAAAATTTCGGCTGTGCCGGAGATGCTGAAGTTGAGCCTGGTGTATCTCCAGAGGGCAGCGTGTGTCGAGAAGGTGGTAAAGGTACGGGAGTCCGGGTACAGTAGGATTTGGTGGTAGCCCGATCTGAGGTCCATTTTGGAGAACCATTTAGAGACCAACAGCTCCCCAATGATATCACCTATGGTTGGTGTAAGGTAATGTTCCAGCTTGATTGCCAGGTTCAAGATCCTCATATCCACACTAATACTGATACGTCAGGCTGCTTGGGCTTCTTTGCCACAACAATGGGGAATACCCATGGTGTGGGGCCTCTCACCCGCTCAATGATGCCTGTTTTTTCCAGGAGCTTTAATTCGGCCTCCACCTTGGGCGGAAGGTGGAAGGCAGTCCTTCAATGCCTGAGGGCCACAGCAGCGACGGACTCATCAATGTGCAGATGAATGGCAGGTCCTATCAGGCAGCCGATCCCATTGAACAGAGGTGCGAAGTCTTGTAGTAGGCGGTCCAGATCGTGCGCATGCACACCAAAGGCAAATTGTATGCGGTTGAGATCCTGGGCCGTGCGGTAGCTAAGAAGGAATCCTGACCCTTCCTGCTATACATATAATTTTACTCTTCGGCAGGTGGAGTCATGGGACAGGTCTGTTTAGAATACGCCACAAAGCCGGAGGTGTATACTTGCACATTAGTATTCCTGAGTGCCGGTGGATCGGGCAGGCTGTGGTAGACGTCCGTGGCCATGAGATTGATTGAGGCCCCAGTATCTATGCGAGAGGAGACTGTGTGGTCTTGCACTTCAATCTTGCACATGGGGGCTGTCTGATGAGTAGCCTTGAGGGTATACAGCATTCTCATGACGTTGTCCATGTTCCCTTCAGATAGGTTGTCTGTATGTGTTTCCACTGTGCGGACCTTGCGTGAGCCTCTGGGTCGCCGACCTTGCGAAGAGCGACAGACTTTGGAGAAGTGGTTGGTTTGTCACTCACACAGCAGGTTCTGCCGCTAGCAGGGCAGGTTCCGGTGTGAGGATATGGGCCACCACACCATCCACAGGTGCGGGATTGTAGTCCTCGTTTGGTGGGGCCTGGTGCAAGCTTGGCAGGTTCCAGATATTGTGTTTGCACCTCTTTCTGGACAGCATTAACAGGCTCTTCTTTGATAGGGGTAGACGAGTTAGGGTCCATGTGGGCTGCCCAAGCCTAGGAGAGTTCCTTGGAGCAACCTAGCATCAGGATATCTCTCATGGACATATTATTATTATTATTATTGGGTTTTTATAACGCGCGCAGCTACTCCTGGGAGTGTCCCGGCGCGAGCCTATGGGGTGCTAGTTAAGAAGAGATTAAAACAGAAAGGTTTTGAGCTGTTTCTTAAATTGCCCCAGCTTCTGGATGCTGTGCAAAGAAAAGGGCAAGGAATTCCAAGCCGTGGCTGCCCTAACGGCAAGAGATCTGCCCCCCATTCTTTGAAGGCGCACACGGGGAACCTGTGCAGGCAGCTGAGATGAGGATCTCAAATGTCTGGCAGGCGTGTAGAAAGCAAAACGCTTCCTGAGGTATGCAGGTCCTCCAGCATACAAAGCACGATGTGCTATGACCTGGGCCTTGAACTTAACGCGTTTCATAACAGGTAGCCAGTGCAGCATACGCAGATGTTGCTTGACGCTCTTTCTAATGGGAATGTTGAGCACCAGCCTAGCTGCTGCATTCTGGACCACCTGCAGTTTTTTAAGAGTGTAGTCAGGAAGGCCCCGATACAACCCATATTGGGTTCCTGTAGGATACGTTTGCGAAGTTTGGATGAGGCGCACCCGTGGATGAATTGGGCCTGGACTTCATTGACTTCACCTGGAATAATGCATGTGCTGGCAAGTTCTCTTAGCTGCCCATGGAAGCCATCCATCAACTCCTCTGGCTGCTGCCGAGCCTGGCGCAGAAGGAACCTCTCATAGTCTGGATTAGCGTAAGACTCGAAGTGTGCTGTGATGGCATACCTCAGGGCGGCGTATCTTCGTGGGGGACCAGCCTCGACCACTGTCTTCGATATTTTATTTATGTCGGCTCCTCCTAGGTGTAGAGCATGGGATGCCTGCGGGAACCTCAACAGCTTCAAAGTAATTTCCCAAGCGCTCCACCCATGCCTTCTAGCGAGCAGCCTGGGAGGGTGGAGTCCCAGTAACTGTGAAGGGTTCTAATGGGGGGATGGAAGCCATGTGGCCGTAGGGTTAGAGCACACCAGGGGTGGCTGGAGGCAAGAGGAAACCACTGTCCGGGGGCCTGAGGCGCTGTAGTACTGGCTGCGGAGAATAGACTGCTAAGGGTTTGCTTGCAGGTGGGCTCAGGGGCTGTCCCATGTGGCAGGGTACTCAGATGGCCCCACTCTGTAGCATTGCGTGCTGAAGGGGGTTTCAGTCACTGGCTTAGGAGGCTAATGTAGGCTTGTAGAGGCTCCTCTGGGGGTTGGGCGCACTGAAATGCAGGAAAGGCAAAGGCAACACGTGATCACACAAATGAGGCACTCTCTGCACCGCTGGACTTCAACGTGTGCCGGGAGAAAGGTGGAAGGAGAGTCCCACTCTTCAGGCCTATTGTAGGGTGTGCCGCAATGCTGGATGAGGCAGTCCGCTACACTTGGCTGACAGTGGTAGCGGCTGGAAGGACGACATCGGCCACCATCGGCAGAGCCGAAGCCTGCGCAAGGCACAGGTGGCGTGACCGGGCCCAGCGAGGAAGCCACAGGAAACAGAGAGGGTGGAGGAGGACATACATGGGGATCATGGACCCCCTCATCACCAGTGTAGTGTGGTGGTACAAGCCCCAGGTAAGACTCCCCGAAGGATCACGCAAACATGAGGAATACTGTGGTGGTCCCAAACTGACCCACGCCTGGCTCCCCGGGCTATTTATTACTTTGTCTGGCCGTACACTAGACACCACCACTAAGCTTACACCAGGGGGAGATACAGGTCTTCCCCAGTGCGCAACATGTAATATGGTGTTGCCCATTACCCGGCAACAATACAGATTCTGCAGTGCAAATCTTCTATGCCCTCGGTTTGTCAGAGTAGGTAACCAGCATCCAAATTCTTGCCTACTATAATCTGTAAGAGTCCATGTAGCAAAATACCTATTCTACATGGACGCCATTTTGGGGTCGCAAGTGGTCACAACTGCAACCCCCGAGTTTACCTTTGCTGCTCCTGACTTTGTACTGGAACCCCTAAGCACCGGCAACACCAGAGACAGAATGAAACACAGCGCCTAAACAGGCATGTATAATTTCTGCAGTTTGCACTTCTGTTTAACCTCAGTGGGATAACAAACGTCCCAGAAGCATGTGTGTCACTTTGCTTTATCTCAGACTCAGCACCAGCTTCGTGCAGCCTGTGGAATGGCGCTATGTTGTTCCTGGCGTTGTTGAATTTGCTACTTTCTTTTTCAGGAATGGGGATGGGCGTGTAGAAAAAGCCTTCTGGGAAGTGGGAGGGGCGCACTCCTAGAAAGATCATCCTCCACAAAATCTTCCAGTAGTTTATAGGAAACAAGCATTTGCAATGCAATAGGTCTCGCATTCACGCAAGTTTGAGCTATTGGCATTGTAAATGACATTGCCTTTTATTTATGTTTTGGGTTTTAAAACATAAAGAAAAGGCGCTGTCATTTACAATACTAATAGCTTAAACTCTAGCAAATGTGAGACCTATAGCATTGCAAATTCAAACTAGTGATAAATAGTGCAGTGAAGAAGATGAGTATGTGTTGTAAATTTCAGACACAAAGTGTGAAGTGAGAGTTACATATGATCCGAGCTAAAAACACTAACAAAGCGCTCTAACACTTTTCGCTCTCTGATTACACTGTCGTGGCTTAGGAGGAAGAGCGGGAGTGGGGGAGGCTGGTTCCTGCCCTCTCCATGATTTGAGTGTGCAGTGTGGCATTGCGTAATGTCATTGCTATCTTTGGCCCAATAAAAAACCCTCCACTTGTAGTAGGGCCCTGGCTTCACCTCCTGGTGCAGTGTGGGCTGTGCTTTATGGCAGGTGTGGAGGGAGGGAGAGATGGTCTCGGTTGCAGCTCTGGCCTCGTACAGTGTCCCTGCTATTACAAGTGAGTGAGAGGCACTGAGGTGGTGGTATTGGTGGTGGTGGTATTGGTGGTGGTGGTATTGGTGGTGGTGGTGGTGGTATTGGTGGAATTGGTGGTGCTGGTATTAGTGGTGGTGTTGGTTGTGGCATTGGTGGTGGTGGCGGTATTGGTGGAGGTGGTGGTATTGGTGGTGGCAGTATTGGTATTGGTGGTGGTGGTATTGGTATTGGTGGTGGTGGTAATGGTATTGGTGGTGGTGGTATTGGTGGTGGTGGTATTGGGGGTGGTATTGGTGGTAGTATTGGTGGTAGTGGTATTGGTGGTGGTGGTGGTATTGGTGGTGGTGGTAGTGGTGGTGGTATTGGCAGTGGTATTGGTACTGGTGGTGGTATTGGTGGTGGTGGTGGTATTGGTGGTGGTGGTATTGGTGGTGGTGGTATTAGTTGTGGTGGTGGTATTGGTGGTGGTGGTATTGGTGGTGGTATTGGTGGTGGTAGTGGTGTGGTATTGGTGGTGGTGGTATTGGTGATGGTATTGGTGGTGGTATTGGTATTGATGGTAGTGGTATTGGATTGGTGATGGTGGTATTGGTGGTGGTGGTATTGGTATTGGTGGTGGTATTGGTATTGATGGTAGTGGTATTGGATTGGTGGTGGTGGGATTGGTGGTGGTACTGATGGTGGTGGTGGTATTGGTGGTGGTGGTATTGGTGGTATTGGTGTTGGAGGTGGTGGTGGTGGTATTGGTGGTGGTGGAGGTGGTGGTATTGGTGGTGGTGGAGATGGTATTGGTGGTGGTATTGGTGGTGGTGGTATTGTTGGTGCTGGTATTGGTGGTGGTGGTGGTAGTGGTATTGGTGGTGGTGGTATTGGTGGTGGTATTGGTGGTGGTGGTGGTGGCATTAGTGGTGGTGGTATTGGTGGTGGTGGTATTGGTGGTGGTGATATTGGTATTGGTGGTATTGGTGGTGGAATTGGTGGTATTGGTGGTGGTGGTATTGGTGGTATTAGTGGTGGTGGTGGTGCTATTGGTGGTGGTGGTATTGGTATTGGTGGTGGTGGTGGTATTGGTGGGGTGGTGGTGGTGGTGATATTGATGGTGCTGATATTGGTGGTGGTGGTGGTTGTGGCATTGGTGGTGGTGGTATTGGTGGAGGTGGTGGTATTGGTGGTGGCGGTATTGGCATTGGTGGTGGTGGTATTGGTATTGGTGGTATTGGTGGTGCTGATATTGGTGGTGGTGGTGGTTGTGGCATTGGTGGTGGTGGTATTGGTGGAGGTGGTGGTGGGGGTGGGAATGGTATTGGTGGTGGTGGTACTGGTATTGGTGGTGGTAGTATTGGTGGTGGTGGTGGTATTGGTGGTGGTATTGGTGGTGGTGGTGGTATTGGTACTGGTGTTGGTCTTGGTAGAATTGGTGGTGGTATTGGTGGTGGTGTTGGTTGTGGCATTGGTGGTGGTGGTATTGGTGGAGGTGGTGGTATTGGTGGTGGTGGTATTGGTGGTATTGGTGGTGGTGGTACTGGTATTGGTGGTGGTACTGGTATTGGTGGTGGTGGTATTGGTGGTGGTGGTACTGGTATTGGTGGTATTGGTGGTGGTACTGGTGGCATTATTGGTGGTGGTGGTATTGGTGGTAGTGGTGGTATTGTTGGTGGTAGTAGTAGTGGTGGTGGTATTGGTACTGGTGGTGGTATTGGTGGTGGTGGTATTGATGGTATTGGTGGTGGTGGTGGTGGTATTAGTTGTGGTGGTGGTATAGGTGGTGGTATTGGTGGTGGTATTGGTGGTGGTATAGGAGGTGGTGGTATTGGTGGTGGTGGGATTGGTGGTGGTACTGATGGTGGTGGTATTGGTGGTGGTGGTATTGATAGTGGTGGTATTGGTGGTGGTGGTGGTATTGGTGGTGGTGGTGGTATTGGTATTGGTGGTGGAGGTGGTATTGGTGATAGTATTGTTGGTGGTGGTATTGGTGGTGGTGTTGGTGGTGGTGGTAGTGGTATTGGTGGTGGTGGTATTGGTGGTGGTATTTGTGGTGGTATTGGTGGTGGTGGTATTAGTGGTGGTGGTATTGGTAGTGGTGGTGGTATTGGTGGTGGTGGTAGTGGTGGTATTGGTGGTGGGGGGTATTGGTGGTGGTGGTATTGGTAGTGGTGGTATTGGTGGTGGTATTGGTATTGGTGGTATTGGTGGTGGAATTGGTGTTGGTGGTATTGGTGGTGGTGGTATTGGTGGTATCAGTGGTGGTGGTGGTATTGGTGGTGGTATTGGCATTGGTGGTGGTATTGGTGGTGGTGATGGTATTGGTGGTGGTGGTATTGGAGGTGTTTGTATTGGTGTTGGTATTGGTGGTGGTGGTGGTGGTGGTATTGGTGGTGGTGGTGGTATTGTTGGTGGTGGTATTGGTGGTGGTGTTGGTGGTAGTATTGGTGGTGGTATTGGTGATGGTGGAGGTGGTGGTATTGATGGTGGTGGTGGTATTGGTGGTGGTATTGGTGGTGGTGGTGGTGATGGTATTGGTGGTGGTATTGGTGGTGGTGGTGGTATTGGTGGTGTTGGTAGTGGTATTGGTGGTGTTGATGGTGGTGGTGTTGGTGGTATTGGTGGTGGAATTGGTGTTGGTGGTATTGGTGGTGGTGGTATTGGTGGTATTAGTGGTGGTGGTATTGGTGGTGGTGGTATTGGTATTGGTGGTGGTGGTGGTATTGGTGGTGGGGGTACTGGCAGTTGTAATGGTATTGGTGGTGGTATTGGTGATGGTATTGGCGTTGTTGGTATTGGTGGTGGTATTGGTGATGGTGGTATTGGTGGTGGTAGTGGTTTGTGACTTGATTTTGTGGCTAATAAAATAAAATAAAAAATAAAAAAAAAATAGGTATTGGTGGTGGTGGTGGCATTAGTGGTGGTGGTATTGGTGGTGGTGGTATTGGTGGTGGTGATATTGGTATTGGTGGTATTGGTGGTGGAATTGGTGTTGGTGGTATTGGTGGTGGTGGTATTGGTGGTATTAGTGGTGGTGGTGGTGGTATTGGTGGTGGTGGTATTGGTATTGGTGGTGGTGGTGGTATTGGTGGGGGTGGTGATATTGATGGTGCTGATATTGGTGGTGGTGGTGGTTGTGGCATTGGTGGTGGTGGTATTGGTAGAGGTGGTGGTATTGGTGGTGGTGGTATTGGCATTGGTGGTGGTGGTATTGGTATTGGTGGTATTGGTGGTGCTGATATTGGTGGTGGTGGTGGTTGTGGCATTGGTGGTGGTGGTATTGGTGGAGCTGGTGGTGGTGGTGGGGGTGGGAATGGTATTGGTGGTGGTGGTACTGGTATTGGTGGTGGTAGTATTGGTGGTGGTGGTGGTGGTATTGGTGGTGGTATTGGTGGTGGTGGTGGTATTGGTATTGGTGTTGGTCTTGGTGGAATTGGTGGTGGTATTGGTGGTGGTGTTGGTTGTGGCATTGGTGGTGGTGGTATTGGTGGAGGTGGTGGTATTGGTGGTGGCGGTATTGGTATTGGTGGTGGTGGTATTGGTGGTGGTGGTACTGGTATTGGTGGTGGTGGTAATGGTATTGGTGGTGGTGGTACTGGTATTGGTGGTATTGGTGGTGGTATTGGTGGCATTATTGGTGGTGGTGGTATTGGTGGTATTGTTGGTGGTAGTAGTAGTGGTGGTGGTATTGGTACTGGTGGTGGTATTGGTGGTGGTGGTATTGATGGTATTGGTGGTGGTGGTGGTGGTATTAGTTGTGGTGGTGGTATAGGTGGTGGTATTGGTGGTGGTGGTGGTATTGGTGGTGGTATAGGAGGTGGTGGTATTGGTGGTGGTGGGATTGGTGGTGGTACTGATGGTGGTGGTATTGGTGGTGGTGGTATTGATAGTGGTGGTATTGGTGGTGGTGGTATTGGTGGTGGAGGTGGTGGTATTGGTGGTGGTGGAGGTGGTATTGGTGGTGGAGGTGGTATTGGTGATAGTATTGGTGGTGTTGGTATTGGTGGTGGTGTTGGTGGTAGTGGTATTGGTGGTGGTGGTATTTGTGGTGGTGGTATTGGTAGTGGTGGTGGTATTGGTGGTGGTGTTATTGGTGGTGGTATTGGTGGTGGGGGGGTATTGGTGGTGGTGGTATTGGTAGTGGTGGTATTGGTGGTGGTGGTGGTATTGGTATTAGTGGTATTGGTGGTGGAATTGGTGTTGGTGGTATTGGTGGTGGTGGTATTGGTGTTGGTGGTATCAGTGGTGGTGGTGGTATTGGTGGTGGTGGTATTGGTATTGGTGGTGGTATTGGCATTGGTGGTGGTGGTGGTATTGGTGGTGGTGATGGTATTGGTGGTGGTGGTATTGGTGGTGTTTGTATTGGTGTTGGTATTGGTGGTGGTATTGGTGGTGGTGGTGGTGGTATTGTTGGTGGTGGTATTGGTGGTGGTGGTGTTGGTGGTAGTATTGGTGGTGGTATTGGTGATGGTGGAGGTGGTGGTATTGATGGTGGTGGTGGTATTGGTGGTGGTATTGGTGGTGGTGGTGGTGATGGTATTGGTGGTGGTATTGGTGGTGGTGGTGGTATTGGTGGTGTTGGTAGTGGTATTGGTGGTGTTGATGGTGGTGGTGTTGGTGGTGGTGTTGGTGGTGGGATTGGTGGTGGTGGTACTGGCAGTTGTAATGGTATTGGTGGTGGTATTGGTGATGGTATTGGCGTTGTTGGTATTGGTGGTGGTGGTGGTGCTATTGGTGGTGGTGGTGGTATTGGTGGTGGTATTGGTGGTAGTGGAGGTGGTAGTATTGATGGTGGTGGTGGCCGTGGTATTGGTGTTGGTATTGGTGGTGGTATTGGTGGTGGTGGTAGTAGTGGTATTGGTGGTGGTATTGGTGGTGTTGATGGTGGTGGTGTTGGTGGTGGTATTGGTGGTGGTGGTATTGGTGGTGGTGATGGTATTGGTGGTGTTGGTATTGGTGGTGGTATTGGTGGTGATGGTGGTAGTGTATTGGTGGTGTTGGTGGTGGTGGTGTTGGTATTGGTGGTGGTGGTATTGGTGGTGGTGGTAGTGGTATTGGTGGTGGTGGTATTGGTGGTGGTATTGGTGGTGTTGGTAGTGGTATTGGTGGTGTTGATGGTGGTGGTGTTGGTGTTGGTGGTGGTGTTGGTGGTGGGATTGGTGGTGGTGGTACTGGCAGTTGTAATGGTATTGGTGGTGGTATTGGTGATGGTATTGGCGTTGTTGGTATTGGTGGTGGTGGTGGTGGTATTGGTGGTGGTGGTGGTATTGGTGGTGGTATTGGTGGCAGTGGAGGTGGTAGTATTGATGGTGGTGGTGGCCGTGGTATTGGTGTTGGTATTGGTGGTGGTATTGGTGGTGGTGGTAGTAGTGGTATTGGTGGTGGTATTGGTGGTGTTGATGGTGGTGGTGTTGGTGGTGGTATTGGTGGTGGTGGTATTGGTGGTGGTGATGATATTGGTGGTGTTGGTATTGGTGGTGGTATTGGTGGTGATGGTGGTAGTGTATTGGTGGTGTTGGTGGTGGTGGTGTTGGTATTGGTGGTGGTGGTATTGGTGGTGGTGGTAGTGGTATTGGTGGTGGTGGTATTTGTGGTGATATTAGTGGTGGTGGTATTGGTGGTGGTATTGGTATTGGTGGTGGTATTGGTGGTGGTATTTTGTGTTATTGGTGGTGGTGGTATTAGTGGTGGTGGTATTGGTGTTGGCGGTATTAGTGGTGGTGGTATTGGTGGTGGTGGTATTGGTGGTGGTGGTGGTATTGGTGGTGGTATTAGTGGTGGTGGTATTGGTGGTCGTGGTGGTATTGATGGTGGTGATGGTATTGGTGGTAATGGTATTAGTGGTGTTGGGGTTGGTATTAGTGGTGGTGGTATTGGTGGTGGTATTGTTGGTGGTGGTGTTATTGTTGGTGGTAGTACTGGTGGTGGTATTGGTGGTGTTGGTAGTGGTGGTGGTGTTGGTAGTGGTGGAGGTGGTGGTGGTATTGATGGTGGTGGTGGTGGTATTGTTGGTGGTATTGGTGGGGGTATTGGTGGGGGGGGTATTGGTGGTATTGGTGGTGGTGGTATTGGTGGTGGTGCTGGTGATGGTATTGGTGGTGGTGGTGGTACTGGTGGCGGTGGTAGTGTTATTGGTAGTGGTATTGGTGTTGGTGGTGTTGATGGTGGTGGTATTGGTGGTGGTGGTGGTATTGATGGTGGTATTGTTGGTGGTATTGGTGGTGGTATTGGTGGCGGTATTGGTGGTGGTGGTGGTAATGGTATTGGTGGTCGTATTGGTGGTGTTGATGGTGGTGGTGTTGGTGGTGGTATTGGTGGTGGTGGTATTGGTGGTGGTGGTGGTATTGGTGGTGGTGATGGTATTGGTGGTGGTGGTATTGGTGGTGGTATTGGTGGTATTGGTGGTGTTGGTATTGGTGGTGGTGGTATTGGTGGTGGTGTTATCGGTGGTGTTGGTGGTATTGGTGGTGGTGGTTGTATTGGAGGTGGTGGCGGTATTGTTGGTGGTGTATTGGTGGTGGTATTGGTGGTGGTGTTGGAGGTGGTGTTGGTATTGGTGGTGGGGGAGGTGGTGGTATTGATGGTGGTGGCGGTGGTCGTATTGGTGGTGGTGGTATTGGTGGTGGGGGTATTGGTGGTATTGGTGGTGGTGGTATTGGTGGCAGTGGTAGTGGTATTGGTGGTGGTATTGGTGGTGTTGATGGTGATGGTGTTGGTGGTGGTATTGGTGGTGGTGGTGGTGGTGGTACTGGCGGTGGTAGTGGTATTGGTATTGGTGGTGGTGATGGTATTGGTGGTGGTGGTGGTATTGGTGGTGGTGGTATTGGTGGTGGTATTGGTAGTGGTGGTGGTATTGGTGGTGGTGATATTGTTGGTGGTATTGGTGGTGGTGGAGATGGTAGTATTGATGGTGGTGGTGGTGGTATTGGTGGTGGTGGTATTGGTGGTGGTATTGGTGGTAGTGGTATTGGTGGGGGTGGTGGTATTGATGGTGGTGGTATTGATAGTGGTGGTATTGGTGGTGGTGGTATTGGTGGTGGTATTGGCGGTGGTATTGGTGGAGGTGGTGGTATTGGTGGTGGTGGTATTAGTGGTGGTGGTGGTAATAAAACAGGCTTTTGAAAACAACCCGTCAGTGGCTTTAGTACAGATGACATGTAACACAGAAGTGCTGTTGTCAGCTTCAGCCCATTAGCACAGGATTATGTGCTACCTGGAATTCACATGACTTTTGCTAATCCTTTCTAAATCCATTTTGGTTGAAACAGAAACGAGATAATGCCGGGTTAAAGTGATTGAAAGTAGGCGCCCTGTTACGGGGGCGGCCGTGCTGCTTAAAAAACACAAGCGGTGTCAGCTTAAGCAGTGCATGTCCGGCCTGCAGTAAGAGAAACTCAATAAAGTAAATAGTGCTTACAGACTAAATAACAGGTCCCGTGTAACAACCGAAGAAAAGGGGCCAGTCGCCAAGGGAGGTTACAAATGAAGACAAGGCCGTACTAAGGAGGGACTAACAAGCCTATTAACGAATCCGAAGGCAGCATTTACGAAAGACAATGACACAAGCCAATGAAAAATATGGGAGGAGAGTGGGTGCGGCTTCTCTCCCATACTCTACTTCAGCAGTCTCGCAGAGCGAGCAGCGCATGCGCGCTGCTGCTAGGCTCGACCTAAAAAAAGCGCACACTGTTTTATTCTTCTCATACTTGCAGTTCAGAAACAGACACAGGAACTGCAACTAAAGACTTTACTTTGGAAAGTGTTGGCTGCCTGTAAATGTGGTTGCGTTATATGTACATCTACACAATATGGCCTTATTGGGTATGCGCATTCGGCTCACTCGTCCTTTCGTCTAGTGTTGGGGGTTTGTTTATGCCACCCATCTGATATCTCAGCATGTGTTCCAGACAGCATCGACTGCCCCTCTTCAGTAACGAGTCAATAACGGTCTCCACTTTCCCAAGTTGACAAGTGAGAAGCACATCCACTTCAGGTTTTTGCTTTGAATACCGGGACTTGTAGTCAACTCTGGATTACAACTCACAAAACGCAAAAACAGAAACGGACTGAGTGACTGATGCATGGGCCTGAAAAACATGAGAGCTCTGACATTTCCATAACTTGGTGCCTGTATACTACTAGCCTTTGTCTCCACTGATCATGGGCTTCATTTAGTTTCTCAGTCAGTCCAACTCCTCATTCCTGAAGGGGAAACTTGAAAAATCATATTTTTGAACAGGGGCTTCCATTTAAAATGTGTGCTGTGTGAAACCTCTTACAAGAACAACTTCCATTTTCATCTCATTCATTTACTTAGTGTGCTTTGGGGGAAAAACATTTCACTGCACCAGAAATAGTATTTTGTTCCACTACTGCGAGGCTGTATGTTAGACTGCAGAACACATTTTCAGCAGTCAAATGTGACTTGCAGCGCCACTCGGGCAGATGCTGGAACTATTTTGAAAGAGACGCTTTGCAAGGGCCCCAGATCCCGATTGGCCTTCTCTCTGTCACTTACTGTGATTGATAGGTCTCATCCACAGCAGGCTCACACGTGCATGAGTATCACAGTGCACCATTATGCCTGCACAAGGGTGTCTTCTAAAGTAGGGGCTGGGGAGCAGGGGGCACACTCTTAAGACCCAGTTAGGCCTCAGCCTGACCGAGGGCCAGTGGCGGCTGGCAGGGAACGGGGGTGGCGGGTTGATTGGTCTGAGCGCCGTAATTCGGCGCTGAGACAGGAACTATGAGCCTGTGCATGTTCCCCACCAGGCTGTAATGCACAGCCCGGTGGTGAACATGCAAAGTGCGCATGACTGTGTGGCCGGCTCAAGACGACCGGCCAAACCATCATGCACACTTAGAGTGTGCTCAACACTCCTCCCTCTGTGACCCCAGCCCCGCCCTGCCCTAACCTAGCCCCATAGCCAAGAAAAATAAAATGATAATAACGATGTTGGGGCAGATCTACAAGAAACTAACGCAGCGCTGTGCCGCAAGTCATTTTGCTGCGCCGCGCTGCATTGGTTTCGAAGCAGAGGGATGCGACATATTTACAACAATATGTTGCATCTCTGTGCTTCCCCCTGTGCTGGCGCACAAACTTCTGCCATGCGCCGGCGCAGGCACCCTTGCACCATGGTGCAAGGATGCCTGTGTCGTGGGGAGATTGCTTTTGTTCAGGAACGGGCACCTTCCTGCACAAAAACAATCAATTGAGGTGATTTCCTCTTCCAATGTGTGCTGTAGAATGCAGCACGCATTGAAAGAGGAAAAAAACGAGGAGAAATGAAAACATTTCTTCTCGATGCACCTCGCTACGCCACCCCTAGGGTGGGGTAGCATTTTGACGCATTTCCAGATTTACGATTTCTCGTAAATCTGGAAATGCACCAGTGGACATGGGTGTTGCGTGGGAACACCCACAGCAACACCCATGTCACGCCCCTAACATGCAAAGTGTTGCGTGAACAGGGACTATATTTACAAGCACAGGTTAAGTCACGCAGGGTGACTTTACCTGTTCTTGTAAATATCACTTAGCAGGCTGTGCCACCGGTGCGTCACGCAACGTGATGCACCGGCGGCGCAAGGGGCTTGTAAATCTGCCCCGTTATTTTCATTTTATTTTTCCTTTTTTCACTGCTCTGAGAGCAGTGGGACGACGCTCCTCCGCCTTAGAGAAGGAGCTGCCCCTGCCGAGTGCCCTGCCAAAATTCGACACCTGGACCTGCTCACTCACTCACCATGAGACTTGTCACAGACCATTGACCAGGGCAACCAGAGCCCGAAGACAGAAAGTGTCATATTTGAGCCTTGGTAGTACTCTTTTTCACGCTCTGAGGCATCAACATTTAGCTAAGCCAGACACTTTGTTTGTTCTGTCATTGCATCTATATACACACACACACGCACGCACGTACACACACACCCACACACACACGCGCAAACACACACACACACACACTATAGTCTGCCTTCCTTTGTTACTCTCACCATATATCCCTCTATTGCTCTCTTCCTCTTTATTCTCCTCTTAGCCTATTCCTTCTGCCTTGCCATTCTGCCCTCTGCAGGTCTCACAGCTTTTTCAAGACGTGTTTCCAGACTAATGCATCACTCGCCAAGTATAACTTGCAGCCTCTCTGGGCCCCTGGTAACATTTCTATGTCGCCAGCCTAAACCCAGGCACGCAGCCAATGAAATCTAATAAATGTGCAGGGAAACCTAGTTACCCTTGTTCAGAACATTTTAAACTTGTTTTATGATGCAGCTAGAAGCTATTGTTTTAAGATACCATTCAAACTCAATAAATAGAAAGAGAGATGTGCTAGAGGCTTGGCTCTCCCTGGAGTAGGGCACCATTGGTGTACACTTATCACAACAGATCTGGTATAGTCTAGTTCAGAGCCTCAGCCTGAACCGGGCTATTGCACGACATATATAAATATTTATAGATTTAGTTCTGAGATTCTTAGCCAGGTCACACTCACCCCACTTTCCTCCTTATACTATTAATCTGCACTACCAGAATGTCAGAACAATTTAAGAGTGGGTGCCCCTCTTCGCTCTGGGAAAACTTGAGCTACTTTAATGTTGTGTTTGTAGTTTTGGGTTCCCCCCTGGTTAATCCAGTAAGCCCCAAAAGGAAATGTGATGTTTTCAGAATGAGTGATATCTGGCTGGTGCCTGTCACGCCTTCTAAAGAGAGTTATGATCTGATAGATGAAGATTGCTAGGATTCAGCCAAACCTGTCAGACAGCGTCCTATATGCAGGTTGACTAATGTAGTGCTCTGCCCTATATCCCCAAATCACATAATGGTATTTTTATTATACACTATTCATCTACAAATCATGTGCATTAGTATGATTTATACAGATTAGGGCTAATGTCACTTAGGCCCTGATCATTTTCCATCATACGTCTCAAACTTAGTCTACAGCCTACCAAAAGAATTGTTAGCCGTATGACTGTATCAATTTGTTATGATTATTATGTCAAGGCATGTGTAGTTCCCCATATGCTCTAAGTTGCCATTAGGCCTGAAGTTCCAATTCCACCTCTCAGCATCTCCAGTCCGTATGTCTCACCAGGACCTCACATACCTTCATCAGGAACGGTGTCTGATGGAGGGGGAAGGTTCAACTCATGCTCACCTCCAGGTTTGCTACAATGGGGTGTAAATGCTTCCTGCTTTAAGTTTGCAATAGTTGTACAGAAGCTGTATGTTACGTTCCCTCTTTTCTACCCTGGAATAGAACTTTTCCTTGTCTGCTTTTTTAGTGAAGTTAGCCTGGACAGGTTTTTTTTTTAAGTGTACTTTAAGAGAAAAGCATGGCAGTAAACCATTTGAATTGGCTAGCCTGCTTTCTAGGCCATGTATCTAACAAACATGTCCTAGCTTGTTAAGCACGCATAAATATTGGCCATGTTAGCATAGAATCAGGTCTATTTTGCATGTAAGATTCAAAGTACTGCACAAAAGGCCTGCAGCACATGACAGCCAGTTGCATTGTTTCAAATCCAAGAAGCACTGGCATAGCCAATAGGTCTCGCCTTTGGGACCTTTCAAGTGGTTAACCATGCAGCAGATTTCCAGCACTAGAACTACCACCCACAGTGAAGTGATTATGTACTGACTTCTGTACCTCATCCGAGCGGAAGTGGATGTTCAGAGCATCTTCAATAGAAACGCAAATAGAGGTTATCTGCGGCCTTTGCACAGTAGCAGGTACTTCAGGTAAATAAAGAATAGCGAAGAAATAAGACACACCTATCAGGCAAATGCTTATAACTGGCTGTTTTGTGGTCCGTTACCCGAGCATCCTCATTTTAAGGACACCCATATGTCCAAAAAGAATTGACATTGGCCAGTGTTTTCTCTTTTGATAAAAATTAAACATTGTACCATTAAATCAGAGGAAACGGCAACTATGCTGATAAATTTACTCGGTTGCTGGTGGGATGGATAAGAAAACAAAGGGGAAGGGGGAAAGTACACAAGGGAGACAGCTGATAAGCACACACACTCTTGTAGATTGCTTAAACAATAAGGAAAAAGCATCACATGAAAAAGCAAGTAGTGGAATGACACAAGTAATGCATCTATGCTCCAGGAGAGGGACAAACGCATGAAGAGGAAGGAAGCCTACGGAAGCTGACAAATAAGAAGCGAGCAAATGAGAGTGACAGTGAAATCAAAAAAGTGTATATTTTCAGAGCTCATAAACTGATGTTTGGAGAAAAACAGTTGAATTTTTAAAGTATATTTAAAGATGATGTTTGAGTGATCAATCATGCAGCATTTGAGGGACATTACTAATATCCCTTGGTGCCAGGGATATTGCAATTATGGTTGTCCTACATGAACCATGAAGAGGCATTCCAGGCATTCCATTACTGCTGGCAAGGTGATCACTGCTGGTAATCCGGCATGGGGTAGCTACTAATTTAATTTTGGCACCAGTGTTTACTATTACAACACTAACTCTATTAGTAGCCCAGGGTGATTTTCATTGAACATAAGTAGCTCTTATTACAGAAAAGATTGGAGACCCTTGATTTAGAGAATGATTGAGAGATATTTTTGTTCGCAGTGCCTACAAACTCATTTTTTGAAACTCGTTCCCACAAACTCTCAGTTGCCAAGTGGCCCTATATCAAGCGTTATGTTATGGTGAGTGCTTTTGCATAGCACTATCCAGCCATTTGTATGGTTCTGGCTCCCATTGTAGTTTTGGAATTCTCATTAAAGTCAAAGTGATTTTTTGATATTTTGTTTGTGTTTCCTATTGTTTTTATGTGAGTCATATAGGGCAGTGAACGGCAAGGTTGGAATGCAATAATGTATACGTTAGCTGTAAAATACATTGGATAGTGGTGACGAGAACAACTTATGGATCTGCGTGGAGCATTAAGTGCATGGATGTGTGTGCCAAAGGACACTGCTGCATGTTTTAGTCAGCTGGAGTGTATGGGTTCAGGACTAGATGAAAATGTCACACATGGCATCAGGTCACTTGTTAGCTATGATAAAAGATCTATGAAGTGGAAGAGGTGCAGCCAAAGTGTCCCGGATTTGCCTGTTCAGCTCCAGTTTTCACCAGTTGTCTTGGCAAATTTAGCTTGCACATGTCCCGGTTTTCAGAGAGGGTCTGCTGAAAAAACCGGGAGCCATGTTTTTTTTTTTTTAAGGTAGGACTAGTTAACAGCTCTTATAGGAAAGCCATTTAATTAACATGCATGATGCTGGGTTTAAAAGTTGAACTTAGTTTATTCCCTTAGTTCCTTGTTGTCTGTGTTTCTTTGTTGATGGGCACTGTCATTCAAGTCATTCCGTGGCCCTCGAATGTAGAAATGTAGTCTAGTTTTGCCAAATGTCCTGGTTTTTGGGTTTTCAAACTCTGGCCACCCTACCTTCCAATACATTATAAAATCCTTCCACAGGTTGTTTTTCTGCTGGCCCAACAGGCAGGTGGTGCATTTTGGGCTCCAGGCACCTCTGCTCTGCACGTGTATGTAAAGTTGTTTTTACCCCTCCACCTTGCACCTAGAAGCTGTTCAGACTGTACTGGAGCTCTGGATGCGGTATTGCTACATGCACATGACAAACTGGGTGCGGAGGCGATGTTTACAGCAGTTACTTCGTGGGTATTGTCTGAATAGATCACCTAATTGAATTAAAATTTTGTTGAATTAATTGTTTTAACCAAGTCGTGTTTGTAGAGAGGTAAATAGTCTTGTTTGGATATGCTACACACCCAGAGCAAACATGGTAAGTCACGCGCATCCCTTGCATGGCAAGAGAGGCTGCTCCGGGCACCCTTACCTAAATGTACGTGCTGGGTGCGCAGGAGAGTGTGTGGGGCGGATGAACAGGAGGGAGGAGGGTCAACAACACTAGAGAGCATAGCTGCCAAGGTTTCAGTTTGCTATGTGTGACATTTTCATAATTTCAGTGTAATTATGAGTGACATTTCAATGACTATTAGTGACACTTTCTCGCGAGCAAAATCAAGCAATGAAGACCAGGAAAACATATAAATATCAGCAATTACACCCATTTGAGCAACAGGCACTCTAAAAAGATGTTAAAACTGCTGGAAAGCACCAGAAATTGAAGCACCTAGTGCCCTTCTAAGCTGATTGTTAAAGAAAACGAGGACTCAGATCGGCACCACTCATTGACAGCACGCACATCACCACTGCAAACAAAAGAACGTTTCTGTAAATTTCGGCAAAGTCAGTTATTGTAGTAGGGTCAGATTATCTGTTGCGAAAACCGGAATAGTTTGCCTGCCACTTGATCACCTCAAGTACAGAGAATAACATAATGACTATTACAGTGTGGGGGAGAGAAGGAGGTGGATAAGGACTGTTTTCCAGATTGGGTTTCCTCACTTGAAAGCACACATCATTGTTCGTTGAGGTACTGAATGTAGCTAAGGTGCAAACTCCACGACCGAAATTTTGGGCAGGTGTTACTCCTTAATTTCTTCTGCTCTGACAAATGTAAAATAAAAAGCTTTACCTAATTGCTTTCTTGACTGCTTAGCCGCTATAAATCTGGCCAATCAAATGAGCAGGGAACATCACTTTTATTAAGAGCACCAATAGTTTTACGAGTTCAGAGGTTATAAGTGATGTTTAATCTTCCACTTACTTTAATTTGAGGCAGGCGACGAGCAGAGACGGCACAGCAGCAACAGGCACCTCCCCCCCAGGGCTAGTACACGCTCTCACAGCTGCAGGCAGCAGCCAGGCCCGAGTCTTTGACCCCCTAGTCCTCGGCATCATGATTATACCACTTCGCTCACACTGCACAGAGCACATACCGGGCCGAAAGTGGCGAGCAGCAGCTATCTCTGCTACAGGGCAGCAGCAGGCTCACAACAGCGAGTCAGCAGCCGCTAACGCTGGTGGGGCCGGGTGAGCTTCAGAGACGCTGAGGCATGCCCACGGTGGGGCGAGTGGCGGGGTGCTAATCACCTCAGCTGACCCGGACCTTTTATAATAATCATCCGATCCTGCCTGCATGACTGTGTGACCCGTCTACCCGTCCAGTGAAAGACGGTGTTTGCGCACATGATCGAGGAGGCACCACAATAATTATGGTGGCCTGACGGGCAGCGGCAAACTAATAAAACTGCTCGCCCTGCCACACGCTCAGAGAGAGTTATGGATACACTGTGTGTTGCAATCACTTGGCCTCACCATGTCACGTGAATGCCGTACCTCAGGTCGGCCCACAGCAGCTGTGCTAATAATGAATGCTCAATGCTGCAGCAATGAGCCACCAGGTCGGCGCGACACTCCTGACCTGCCATTCACGAACAGAGTTCGCACACTGCTGCAATCGCAAACTCTGCCAGAGCAGCACGTGGTCCGCGCTGCATGCTCATCAGTAGTTTTTGGCCAGGGCGTTGACTTCCTTGCACCGGCGGTGGTGTCAAGGAGGCGCTACAAATGCATGACCTTGCATTTTAGTGCGGTGATGTGGACCACTGCACAAAAATGTGTTAGTATCACGCCTGATGCATGGTACTTGACAGGGCTGAGAGGGAGAGCGCATATGGAAATGTTTGATGTTAACTTTCAACAGACAACCATGGTTCTCGCTTAGTCATTTCCGTGCGCTCACCTGTTTTACTGAATTGCAGATTTAAGCTCCCCCTCAGAATTCTGGGTGCATTCTGTGCACCTAACTGGTAGGAGTACTTCGCTGGAAAGCATTTCGGCAGGTGTGTGTCTTCAGGTGCAGTGTTGACAACCATCATGATGGCTCTTTCTACTCTCTTACATGAACGAGTAATCTCAGCGACATCAGAAGTTTGCACTGTTGCTTTTGCAGCTTCATCAGCCATGGAATTCCCAGCAGCATGTATCCCTACATGCTGATGACTCAAGGTGTGAATCACATCAGTTCGTGGCAAGCATTCAGTCAGCTTAGCCACCTATCCCCAAAGTATTTTGTGCTTGATGGTTTACCCTTTTGAATCATCTATGAATCCATTATGGCTCCAATAGTGTAGATACTCGTTGTAAGACTAGACACACTAAAACAAATCGCACACAATCAGTGTAGGGAATTTGGGATTCGTATTCTTCCATGCCAGAATTAGAGCTCTGAGTTCCGCCAGCTGTGCTGTGCAATCACCAAGTGACTGCGTGTAGGCCTTTTCAGAGTGGAATTCTCTATCCTGCATGTGCTCTTTTACAGCAGCGCACGCTGCTGAATATTGGTGCTTTGTCCCTACCGCAGGCTGGGCAGAACCATTAGTATAAATAATGTACTCATACGGACCGAGAGGCATAACTTCATTAAGCAGAGGATATTCATGTTCATCTGCAAGAATGCCTGGGTTTGTAGTGTAGAGTCAAATCTTTAATCTACATCTGTTGCAGTGAGATAGTTGGCCCACTGTATCCGTCTTGGATGTAATGCGTTTGCGTTAGGGATGCTAGCTTTAGTAGCAGCCTCTAAGGCTGGCAATGGAGTCACGACAATTATTCATTTCCCCTCTCTCTCTCACCACAGCAGTCTGTACTGCAGTCAGAATCTTTTCTGTCGGGCAAAACAGATCTCAGCACAGGTGTATAAATGCGATTTATATGCAATTGATACAGTGTCACCTTCATTGAATGTAACTTGGCTATACTGTGATGACCCTGCAATGATCTGGTTCACCAGGTGTGTGGTGTTTTCATGTGTGTGTAAGTGTTTTGAAGCTAGCATGTCAGCTTGTACTAAACGTAAAATCTGTGTGTGTTCAGTTGTCCAATGTGTACTTGAAAAGTCTGGACGTAATAAGTCACAGAACAGACTGATAGTCTGTGGACTAATGCCTGGTTTAGCTTATTTATTGTGTTTGCGCAGCTTGAGCAGCCCTTGCAAGATTTATTGTCATTGTTCGCAAGACAAACTGTGTTAAACATCTATATGGTTTGACCCGGTCTGTGTACAGTGTACGCAGTTCTGGAGCTCCTAGATGATCTAAATCTGGACATGGTGTGGATACAGCTAAGACTGGCCATGTTGCTCCCTCATTGCTAAGGGGACCTAGTCTAATATTGGTATGAGTATGTGGTAGGGCGTCTTCACACCAATTTGGATGTTCTTGGTAAGTTAATGGTACTTCTAGAGCTTCATAAGCTGTGTAGTTGTTAGGAACTGTAAGTGCAGTGTATGTGTGAAACTGTCTTGTAGTTGTATTGACTGCTGGGAATGTAACCCATGAATAGAATACCTCTGTCCTGAATGCTTTGTGAGCATCCCCCATGAAGGTAACGTTTCCACCTGTTCGGGAACAGACCACATTGCAACAACATTTGTGTAACAGAATGTCTGCAGTTAATCGGTATGTTGGTAACCGTTTTGTCAGTGTCAGACATTTGGATATGTGGAATCAGAAAGGGTACCCCTATGGGGAGATCCTTTGATAGGTTCAAGCCTGAACAACCTACAGCCAATACATAGAGCTTAATCTACTCAGCTGAGGAAGATTTTTTCCCTTACACCAAGGACGTCTCCTGTTAATTGGTCAGTAGGGGTCTTTGGGTACACAAAAGAAAACTACTTAGGCGGTCCATTAAATAGGTGCCCAAACTCTAACGTTGGCGGCGTCATGTCATGCAGCTTGTACCAAAGTGTAGTAAAAATGTGAGTTTGTCGTACAACATAAACTTTGGTATGGTATGAGTCTGATTCCGTACACCCCCTCAGGAGATGTTGGCCTATAGTCCTGCTAGCTCCCAGTGCACCATCCGAACCCCTAACCTTACAGGGTAACAAATGTGTGTGCAACCTCAGAATATGAAAACCCTGATCCCCCAAGGAAATCGTAGTAACAGTTCTAGAACATTTTCATTCAGATTTGCATGCATACCCAAAGAAGTACACATGAAATACTCAGCAAGGCTTTACAATATTTATTGTAGCATTGTCATTCTTGCATAAAATATGTGTGCTGTGATTATGAGTAGAATTAAACAGATTAAAGTAAGTAGCATTACAAGAACAGTGAAAAGAATAAACATTTCCAACATTGTGCTAAGACAGTGAATATATGCAGGCATATAAGTACTGTGTGTATATATGTACTTCTAACAAGTGCTCCCTAACCTAGTCTTGCCTAGGGTGGGTCATCTGCCAAATCCTTGCCAGGTGGACTAACTCCCCATTACCAGTAGATAAGTGTCATCAGGTTGTCTGTCTCTGTGTAGAGCTGGACATCCCTCGTGTTGGTATGCAGGAATCAGCTGAGCTAGAATTCCAATATGTAGTAAACCTGCAGTGTCAGCTGAGTGCTCCTCTGCCTAAACAAGGGAGTGGTTGTGTATTTATAACAATAGCACCCATGTGGCTATGTCACTACCCCTGTTTAGGCCGTAATTGTTTATTCTAGTTGGATAGCGTTGTTGCCTTTTGGACAATAACATAAATAACATTTGCACACTGAACTTTATCCCTTGTACTGAATGTTCAAGGTATCGTGATAGAGTGCCTCCGAAGTGGAAATGTAAGCAGTGCAGCTTCAGAGAATGTTATCCTGCATGGTCGTCACGCATGCGAATGTATGTCAAACGTCACTGTGTGTAAAGAGAAGGCAACTTAAGAAACATGAGCATGTAAATGGCGGTGCTTCTGCTAGACTTCTCCTGACCAAGTGACAATCCCTCGCCTGGTGATTCTTACATAATTGCCTGGCGACAGCTGCACTGTCATGCCAGGTCATAAAAATGGCTATGCCTTGTGAATCAACTTGTTTTCCCCCAACGATTCTTTCAAAAAAGTCTTGCCATTACCACATGAAAAGACTACAATCAGAAGTCAATATTCTTCCGAAAAAAAGACAAAGAAAGGTACCACTTTTCCCATAGGGCATCTATTATGGTTACTTTCTAGTAAGAAAGAATGGACCCAACTAAAAGTTCAAATCCATCAGCAACTTAAAAACAAAAATAAAGGGTGAAAAAAACTCAAAATGTAGGCCTCCTACTAGTTACCCTTGCTCTCATTAAGAAGAACAGATATGTGCCTCCTGCCCATCTCCATCACCAAGCAGGTAACCGCAATGTTACTCTGACCCTGGGAAGGACCTGGGAATTGCATCTGGAAAAGACAGCTACCGCACAAGAGTTCCTGAAACAACCAGTGCAGGGGTACTCTACTGTTAAGCCTGGTTGCTGGGTCATGGCTATAACTTCACTGTTATTTTCATGTAGAGTGAGCATACTTAGTCCTGTTATACGTATCCTGATACTCAGCATACCTTTTCTTCTTTTTCAATAAACCTTGACATTTAAATAGAGTGTGCATCTGATCCATTCCTCCTGTTAGCGATGTAATAGTGTTTGCATCCATTTATTAGAAATGTGGATCACAGTGTGGTGCATTTCAATGCCTTTGTCTTTTACCAGTGTGCATATTATTTGAGACAGGCTGCAAAGTGTGTCTGTGCCTGTGCGAAGAATCTCATAAGCAGCAGATATCAGTCTGAGATCTCTTGGAGTGAATATCTTCCTGCAAGGAGGATGTTTTTAGACAGTGAGTCACACTTTAGTGTTTGGAGGGTGAAGAAGTCCAGTTAAAAGGCTGTGCCTCTGTGGACTTGCATATCAGTTCCAGGCAAGATTTTTTGTGTTGTTAAAAGACAAGTGTATTCTTCCTGTATTTTCTCTGCTTTCTATTCCATGATCTATGAGCCTTGCATAACTCCCTTCCCTGCCATCCTACATGCTAGAGGCTGAGGTTGGTGGTTGGGTCTGATCACATCACACCACAGCATTATCATTCGCGGACTGACCCATTCATACCCCTTTGCTCTATTTACTACCAGGATGTCTGCCCAGGATTCCCGATGAAGTGCGGAAAGTTAAGGGCATCTTCCTGGGTACCTCCCCAGATATTAACAAGAAGTTTGGCCTAGATCCAAAACCCCTGCCTTTTCAGTTCCCTAACAAACCACCTCGGGGTGGGTAAAACATACTACACTGTAACTCACAGGTGTCTGCTTTGAAGCATTAGTACTCTATTATGGATTAGAAGCTATTCTGTGGTCCCAAAATATAGTGCGCTTCTGGGTGGACCCAATAGACCCACAACTGTGGTTTATGTTGTAGGTGCCATCTCTGCCACAATAGAAGGGGTGCTGGTCTTTCCTACTTTGTTCATTCCTATTGTGTTGCCACTCAACTAGAGGTGAAGGGCTTTCACTCTCTTGGTTCTAAGTTTAAATCAACCGGATCTCATGATATCTCTTCCTTGATTACTGGAGTTTTGAAGACCTTAAGCTGTCATACTTTGCACATGTCTGAGAAATGGTCACAACACTCTGTTTATTCTCATGTGCATCTACTCTATACTTTCCTTAATATGGTAAATTGAAACATTTTCGTTTGTACATGCATTCAACAGAATTCATACTAAGGGTTACAACCACATTTTGTGTCACTCAGTCACCTTCAAGAATCAGTAATCCACTACAGACCTGTGTAGGTGTAAAACATTATCTTTATTTTGGCACATTTGAAATGTATGTGGCTTTAACATGTGCAGAACATTCTCTTAGTATGTGCTTTTCCGAGAACCTTGTGTACAAAGGTGTTTCTACTCGGTCTCTTGGTGCCTCTGAGGGTACCTTTTTTTAACATCTTAGCAACCTACCTGTCAGGTGTGTTTGCTGTCAAGTCCTAAGAAAATACCAGAGAATTTACATTATAATGTTCAACAGTGCTTTCCAGTAAAGTGAGGTTAGAAATATCCTCACCACTCACAACTTCAAAGGTGCGTCCATGTCAAATTTGGGTGGGCAGTTTAAACTTTCACTTCATCTCGCTATATTTTCTACTGAAACAATTTTTACCTCTGCCCATGGTTAATGATCTAATTGAATCCTGCACATTGCTTTACTCATTCTGAATGCTAGTCCTAAAAGTATTTTTCATGTAGGGGACTTCTGCCATTTCAATAACTAAGCAATTTAAATTCTGTGCTTACATGTAGTGGCTGATTTAGCACTGCATCCTCCTCGGGGACTTCAACTTCCACCTGGAGAACAACAACGACCGCAACACCACCACCCTGCTGGACAACCTCGCCAACCTCGGTCTCAAGCAGCTGGTGACCACCCCCACCCACTACGCCGGACACACGCTCGACCCCGTCTTCTCATCCAGCAAGGACATCGCCTTTAGCCACGCCACCGGACTCCACTGGACGGACCACAGCTGCATCCACTTCAGCTTCAGAAAGAACACGACCCACCACCACCAGCAACAGGTTGCACGCAGAAGCTGGAACAAGATCACAGCCGACCAGCTCGCCGCATCCCTGAGCCAGGACCCCCCCGCCAGCTCAGCGAACCCCAGCCAGGCCAAAACAACCTCACGAAGTGGATCAGCAACTGCGCAGACAACCTCGCCCCTCTGAGGACCCCGCCCAGCAGACCCGGCAGCAAGAAAGCCCCATGGTTCACCGACGAACTCAAGACCTCCAAGAAAAACTGCCGAACCCTCGAGAAAGCCTGGCGCAGAAACCCAACACCAGACAACATGACCACCCTCAAGCTCGCCACCCGAAAACACCACCAACTGATCCACACCACCAAGAAAACAGCATTCAAGGAACGACTGGACAACAACGCACACAACAACAAGGAACTCTTCAACATCGTCAAAGAGCTCTCCAACCCCAACGCCGGAATCAACGACATCACCCCATCACAAGACCTCTGCAACTCCCTCGCCGCCTACTTCCACAACAAGATTGCAGACATACACAACAGCCTCAAGACACAACCGACGCACCCCACGGACGCACCAACGCCCCCCACCACCACCCTCCGCGCCTGGACCCCGATCAACACAGAGGAGACCATACGCACGATGAACTCCATCCACTCCGGATCTCCAACCGACCCCTGCCCCCACCACGTCTTCAACAAGGCCGACGCTGTCATCGCACCCCATCTACGAGACATCATCAACACCTCCTTCGACACCGCTACCTTCCCGGAGAGCTGGAAGCACGCCGAACTCAGCGCTCTGCTGAAAAAACCATCAGCGGACCCCACCGAACTCAAAAACTACCGCCCCATCTCGCTCCTCCCGTTTCCGGCCAAAGTCATCGAAAAGACCGTCAACAAGCAGCTGGCCGCCCTCCTCGAGACGAACGGATCCCTCGACCTCTCGCAGTCTGGCTTCCGGGCCAACCACAGCACAGAGACCGCCCTCATCGCAGCCACAGATGACATCCGAGCCCTGCTCGACAACGGAGAAACAGCGGCCCTCATCCTCCTGGACCTCTCCGCAGCATTCGACACTGTCTGCCACCGCACCCTAGTGCAGCGCCTCAGCAACGTCGGAATCCAGGAGAAGGCACTAGAATGGATCGTCTCCTTCCTCGCCGGAAGGACACAGAGAGTCCGCCTCCCCCCGTTCAGATCAGAAGCCACCGAAGTCATCTGCGGCGTCCCTCAAGGCTCCTCGCTCAGCCCCACCCTCTTCAATGTCTACATGAGCCCCCTGGCGGCCATTGTACGCCAACACAACCTCAACATCATCTCCTACGCCGACGACACCCAGCTGATCCTCTCCCTCACCAACGACCCCGCCACCGCCAGAACCAACCTACACGAAGGGATGAAAGATGTAGCCGAGTGGATGATGACCAGCCGCCTGAAACTGATCTCAGATAAGACGGAAGTCCTCATCCTGGGATCATCACCCTCCGCCTGGGACGACTCCTGGTGGCCCCCCGCCCTAGGCAGCGCACCCAAACCAACAGACCACGCACGCAACCTGGGCTTCATCCTGGACTCCTCCCTCTCCATGACCAGACAAGTCAACGCCGTCTCCTCGTCGTGCTTCAACATCCTACGCATGCTACGTAAGATCTTCCGGTGGATCCCCACCGAGACCAGGAAGATGGTCACCCAGGCCCTCGTCACCAGCCGACTGGACTACGGCAACGCCCTCTACGCCGGAACCACCGCCAAGCTCCAGAAGAGACTCCAGCGGATCCAGAACGCCTCAGCAAGACTCATCCTCGACATCCCCCGACACAGCCACA
This sequence comes from Calotriton arnoldi, assembly GCA_963921515.1. NCBI lineage: Eukaryota > Metazoa > Chordata > Amphibia > Caudata > Salamandridae > Calotriton > Calotriton arnoldi. Next base: position 795,766 of record CAWUFW010008648.1, on the reverse strand, counting down.
TCTCCGGACATCTGAGAGACCTGCACTGGCTCCCGGTCAACAAAAGAATCACCTTCCGCCTCCTCACCCACGCACACAAAGCCTTACACAACCAAGGCCCAAGATACCTCAACAGCCGCCTCAACTTCTACACTCCCACACGCCAGCTTCGATCGACCAGCCACGCCCTCGCCGCCGTCCCCCGCATCCGAAGAGCCACCACAGGAGGAAGGTCCTTCTCCTACCTGGCCGCCAAGACTTGGAACTCCCTCCCGACCCACCTCCGCCTGACCCTAGACCACCTCGCCTTCAGGAAGCAGCTCAAGACCTGGCTATTCGAGCAGTAGCGGACCCCCCCCCAAGCGCCTTGAGACCCTCCGGGTGAGTAGTGCGCTATATAAATGCAGTGATTGATTGATTGACTGCTTGCTTTCCCATGGCAGGGATCAGTTCTCTATAGAGGACACTCAATGTATTTCTTAACAACCTTGCACAAACGAAATGTAGCCAAACCATCCCTAATCTATACCTGCTATGAGCATGTGGAACTAAAAGGCTGAAAATACAAGATCACTTCCTAGCGGCATTCCTTTCATCAGTCATTCTGTTTTTCTTGCTTGCTTGACAGTCAAACTTTCAATAATGTCACTTAAATCAGGGTCCCTTGTAAGTCAGTTTTCCAGATGTCCCAAATAGGTGTAAGGATTTTTAATCTAGGTCCTAGCCAGGATTGCAGATTACCTGCAGTGTGGGGCTTTCCCACACTAGCATGGAAAAGATCACAGGTAGATGTATATAAATTAAATCATAACCTTCAACTACTTTATAGCATTTTGTTCTTTTCCATGCGTGGAATATAAAATATCATAAGAGTGTTCTAAATGAATCTAGAATGTGGTGTGCTAGAGTGGCCTTTGCAGTCTCGTCTTCTATGGATATATTAATAAGAATAAAATGTATTCCTCGCATCATCTTCGGTGTGCAAAAAGGAGTATGTTTTATTGGCTATGAGAGGGCAATGAACCCAAGAAGTGTACCACAGCAGTCAGTGTTAACAAGAGATATTGAGGTAATCAATGTAGGCATTATTTAGGATGGATAAGTGAGAACAGTGACCCAAACGCCAATCGAGTGAATTCCATGCCCACTTAGGTCTGTCTGGACTTCCAACACTAAAGACAGGGTCATAACAAAAGCAGGAAAAATTATAGTGAACTAAATAAGAGGTATCGCTAGACATTCAGGCGCACATCCCTTGTGGGATTTATGCCGACAACAGACCACGCGCAATGCATGTGACAATCACGATGCAGAAAAGCCGTCTCTGTCACGGTCACAGTGCATGTGACATTATGCACGTACAGAAACATCACCATGCGGTGACGGTGTATACCTCTATCTACAGATTGACTCTAAATATTTGAAGAGAAAGTGTTCCGGGTAGTCTTTGAATGGGCGGGAATATTCTAGGTTTATGAGTATCGTTAAGGATATTATGACGCAGAAATACTCATTTGTGGTAGAAGGAAAATGAGGAAATGGATGTGTATGATATGGGAATAAAAAAAAATCAAATAAAGAAAAAAAATTATAGCAAGACATTGATTTTTTGGGGCGGGGGAAATTGTCTGCGGGGACAATTGACAATGTTGCTGCAGCCCTAAGAAGCTTGGCTGCCACGTCCAGTTACAAGGCGTTCCATGATGAAATGCTGCGTCATCAAGTGATATAGAATAATGCAAGTAAAAGGATGCAAGGGAGGTTGTTAATGACTTAATAACTTACTTTGGAGAAAGTAATAGAAATAGCTAAGAAGTCTGAATACATGTCAGAGGACATAAGGCAACTCGGGTTATCTCCAAGAATGTCACAAGCATACAAGTGGTGGAAGCAAGAGAAGTAAATCAAAACAGGAACTAAACCAAAACATAACAATAAAGGACAAAGTGAAAGGAACTGGTATTCAGTTGAAAAGAGCAGCATGCATATCTAATATTGTATCAAATGACATTTGGTTACTGATAAGTCTTGTCCTTTTTTGGGCCAAGTGTGAGAAGTAAGCCAAAGGGGCATCATGCACAACTGTGCAGGGGTGTGTATAAACGCAATATGGTATCTAAGTGCATGTAAAGGAAGCAAAATATGATACATCAGTGAGATAATGATGCTGTTGAGGAACAATAGGTGTGTGGTCTGAAAGGTGAATGTGATGCACCATTTTGTGATGCAGAGGTAAACAGTAAAGTTGTGGGAATGTTGGCAGATTCAGGTGCAAGGTACACTCATGTAGGAGAACACATGACTCATGTTTATAGTGAAGACGTTCTTAAGCATCTAATGTTTGACTGATGACATATTGTAAAAACTACAAATGTAATTGATTGAGCGCTATGATGCTGCAATGGAATTTAAAGGGGGAAGCACAAGCTACAGAGTGTGTGTAGCAAAAGAAGGGGGTTGTCTGCTTGAGTGGTCTCAACAAAGGGGCATAAACACAAGATACATTTATTTAAGTGTGGGGCAAAAGTCACGGTGCATAGGTGAGACCTGTGCCTTCGGCAATAAGAAATGAGTTGAGAGAGGAACCAAAAAGGCTTTACGATCAAAGTATAAAAGAAATTATTGAGGTGTAAGAATGCTTGTACAAGTGGTGTTGGCTCATAAGGCCAGTGGTGGGTTAAGTATGTGTACTGATTTAGGAGATTCAAAACAGAGCATATGGCTCGATAGCTATCTTTTGCCCAATATAAATTAAATATTGAGCACAATGAAAGGGGCAGCAGTGTTTTCAACGTTAGATTTGTTTTCAGCCTATCAGTAGACGGCTCTTGATGAAGGCTCTAAATCATTTTTCTTTAAATCAATGGAGGGAAGAAAGAGCAAGATATTTTACCGAGACCCTACACCTTAGCTCCTCCCGGGAAAAAGGTCATTTTTATCAAAAACAGAGTAGTCCCTCCTCTGCCAAGTGGACACAGAGAGTTGAAACAGATGGCTAACGTACGTGTCACTGGAAGATCTGAAAATCAGATCTTGGTGCCCTCACACGCCTGTTAGAGTGTCATGCTTCATCATTGGACGCTCCACGTCTGGCTGGTGCTGCAATGCCTGATGGGCCTGGGGGCTTCTTTGTCGGAGATCTTTTGATCTGGAGATGCCGTGTAGATGAATGCAAGTGAGGGAATTTAATGGGTGAGTGAGTGGTGACTAAAATAGGCTCTGGTAACCTAAAAAATGTATTTATAGGGAAAGGGTACCAGGACTAAGTGAAAACAGTGGTGCTATCATGTGGTCTTCAGGTACCAGGATAGCAACTAGTCAGAAGTGGTCACTAGTTTGGTCACCATGTTTTGTGCCTTAAGATGCCCCATGGTTGGGCGGCACTTTGTCAGGACCAAAAAAGGATCAGTTGGTGCCCCTATCAGGGGCTAGGGGTCTCCTCTCTAATAAAGGCTGGCCTTTTAGTGTTAACCGGTGTCCCCTGGATGGGTGCTGGTCAACGATTCCACCTCCAAAGAGGCAGGATAGTGCTCCTTATGCGAAATGGAGGGTCACGAACACAATGAGGGACACTTAGGGGCCGATTCCGATCGGAAATCTCTCCGACCGAGCCGGACCTGGAGAGAATTCCGACCGAATCGGACCCCAGCAGTCCGACCGGACGAGTACGATGCATTTGCATGCTATTGGACTCGATTCGGTCGGACTCCCATTGAAGTCAATGGGAGCCGGTCGTACGACGCGTACGCGGGCTCCCATTGACTCAATGGGTGCGAGGCGAACAAGGGCGTCCCCTACAGTGGGTACGCGTCCATGCGCATCGCAGCGTACATGCACAGGTAGGGGGGACCCATGGGTCCCCCCTGTGTGCGACTCGCGCACCTACGCGTTCAGGGGGGTCCGACGCGGACCCCCAAAGTCCGGCTCCGACAGCTCTTTCGAGCCGGACGGCGCGAATCGGTCGGACTGCTTGCGGCGCGCATCGTACTAGACCGGGAAACGTCTCCATAGCGCGGTGCGAGTCGTGTCCGTGCGAGTCGGTCGGAGCGTGTTGAAGCCGCGTACGAGTCGGTCGGCGATTTCGCGGGAGCATGCATCGTACTAGCTCGGCCGGACCCGCGTACGATTCGGTCGGGAAACAGGGCTCCGAATCGGATCCGGTAAATCCGAATCCGATTCGGAGCACTACCGGCCGAGATCGGAATCGGCCCCATAGTGTATGATCCGGACACTGCTGTCTAACCTAACCTCCTCCATCCAACCTGGAATGCTCTAAACCACTGACATCTTTTGTGACTCCGAACTGGGCGTGTAGGTTTTATTGCATTGCATATTATTAGGCTAGGTAAAGAACTTCACTTATTTTCCAGACGACATATTAGTCTATGGCAAGGACTGGGAAGAGCATGATTGGTCATTGGGATTGATATTAAATATACTAAAGAAAAGTAGATGGACCATCAAAGCTGACAAACGTCTCATTAAATCTAATGATGTGGAATATTTAGGCCAACACACTGATTGTAACGGGTGAGGCCAAGGGAGAGTTTGATAAGGGCAATAGAAGATGCACCTAGCCCAAGAAATAAAGAGCACCTGCACTCGTTTTTAGGACTGGCAGAATATTATGCTACATTTATTGCCAACTTTGGTAAAAAAAAAAACATGTTGAAGGCATATGTTGCTAAAGGATAATACCAAGTGTGTGTTGTGTGCTGACTGTGACAGTGATTTTAAGAAGGTGAGAATTAAATTTGTGCTGCCCAATATCTCAAACCTTTAGATACCATGTTGCCTATGGTTGTTTTAACAAATGCAAGTAATTATGGCTTAGATGCTGTGTCAGTACAGGTGAGAGATGGCACAGAGGTTGTGGTGGCATATTTAATAAAAGCCCTAAGAGAAGCAAAACATACTTATTCTGTCATAGAAAGAGGCATTAGTTTGCCATTTGGGTACTACACATTTTAGACTATTTGTTTTTTAAGTGTACACTGCAGGGCTCAGAAATGTAACGGCGGATTGTATGTGATCCTGATGATGTTGATGATGCATTGTAGTGTCTACTGTCACAGATGCGACAGAGACATGCATTACTCAGGAAGATTAGGTGAAAGAGAGTAACACGGAAGAGGTTCTGTGTAAGGTCGTACAGTATGGCCAGGAAGAATACCCCAATAAGAGTTACCTGGGTGAAGAGGTACAACCCTTCAATTCAGATAGGCATGAGTTGTTTAGCCATGAAGGTATCCATGAGAGGAAGTGTATTGGTAGTGCAAATGAGTTTAAGGAAAAGGGTTTTGGAGCTTATTCACAAAAGGCAAATTGGCATGAGTGCATAAAAATAAGATTAAGGAGATATTTTTGGCAGCCTAGATTTGATCGCAAAGTGGAGGGAATGGTCAGGCATACTGTCAGCTGTGCACAAAGTGATAGGTCTCAAAAAACTGTCTCTTATTTGGTGCAGGGCATGGAAGAAACTTGCGTTGGATATGATGGGTCCCTCTGCTATGTTAGGTTCTGGAGACATATATGCTCTGATGGTAGTTGACTTGAATTCCCACTGGCCAGAAGTCATGTTTGTGAAGTAAGTTGAAATGAAAAATGTTTATTTTCTAGAACAGCTTTTTGTGACAGAAGGTGTTCCAGCTTAACTTGTCTCAGACAATGATGTGCAATTGGTGTCAAAAGAAATATGAAGTATTTTGACAAACTGGGGATATGTCCTATTAGGACATATGTGTATAAAAGTAAAGTAATGCTGTGGTAGAGAGATGGAATAGAATACTGAAGGAAGAATTACAATTAGCCCTGTGTCAGGATGGTAATTGATGTATGGCTGTAAGGAGTTTAGTTTTGCCCTGAATAACCACTCTTAATGTTACCACTGTACAAGCGTCTTATAAACTGATGATGGGATGATTTGGAGCCAAATTGGATGTTAAATCTGACATCTTTGAAACATAATTTTTTTTTGTGGAAAGATTAGTTCAAACAAGCTTCATTTTTGTATAGGTGATTGGGTTAGGGTGATTGGGGCATTTTGTGAAAAAGATAACGTTGTGTTATTTTGTGCGCTGCAGGTTAAAAGGGTGAGCAGATTTGTGGTTGAGCTGTTTGACGGAAACATCTAGAACGTTAAAAAAGTGGTGCTTGTGCCCGAATGCCTGTTGGGTAAGGGTAACTATCAAGGAAGTGAGTCCTGTAAATTGGTTGGAGGATAATATCAGCATGAAACTTCATTGAAAAGCATCCATTGTGGTAAACCAACCAAGAGAACATGGAGGAGCCCTGTCTGGATGAGGGATTACAGTTCCATGTGATGTGCCTCTGGAAGGAATTGCTATAACAGCAATTGACTATATGTACTTTAGGTTTTGATCATTAATGTATTAATATATGTTGGAGGAGAGAGAGAGCAAGCTTGGGAGTCGATGACAGGAGGATGCTGCTGCAGAAGCAGGACAAGAGAGCCTCAGGAGCATGTACCCCAGCTTATGCAGATAAAGCTGCATGCCAGTGACCGACACTCTACCACTCCCCCCCTGCAGATGATTAGGCCGGGCCCTCCAGTGCTGACACCAACTGGCTGCTATGTGGCATTCTGGAGAGGTCTCCAGAGGATCTGCCACCCCCGTCCAGGCTCCTAGCAGTGGCCACCATGAGAGAACGCCTAGGAGTTCTGCAGGGCAGACCCATGAGTATTACTAGGGCTATAGACCTGAGACGCATCGCTCGGAAAACACACAGGGCCTCCTAGTGCACAGAACTTGCCCAGGCACTGCCTGGACCAAGACCATGACCGTCTGCATCCGTCCAAGCCCAGAGGAAGCTCGGCTTGGCCACCCGTCTAGACCCCACTTTAACCGGAAACACTGTCTCATCTGTGCACGGAATATTCCGGTGACTCAGTAATTGATTATTCCTTTCCTTTTCTTTCTCACTCACCTAATTAACATGGGCAAGAGGAAAGCTAACTCAACAAGGGTTGCAAAGACTAATGCAGGTGCAACAACGCACTCAGTTACTAGCTATCGCACCATAGTTATGGGGGCTGTTAGAAATTGGGTCTCTGTTTGGCAGAAGTATGCACGCAGTTCAACTAGGGACCACAATAATAGTCAAGGTAATCTAGATACACACTAAAAGGTAATCTATGTTCACCCTCTGGTAGCTTGGCACAGAGCAGTGTTAGGTTTATCTAAAGAGGCAATGTGTAAAGTATTTATGCAACACACACACACAGTAACACAATAAAATCACCACAGGTTTAGAATAATAAAGAATAATTTTATGAATAAAACAAGACCAAAACAACAAAAATCTAATAAGTAGTACCAGGGTTATGAATTTTTAAAGATTAAATCAAAAAGAAGTGCTTAGAAGTCAGTAGCGCTAAGGGATTATTCGAGATCATACTGGACCGGGGCAAACCCAAAGTTCAGGCCAACCGTGATGGAGAGCAGGACAGCTACAGGACTCACTCAGGTCCGGCTGAGAAAGTACCTTGGATGGAGCAAACATTGACGCCAAATGTCTCGCGTCAGTGCCAATCCGTGCAGGCGATGAAGAACCCCTGTAGGATGCAGGCACTGCGTCATCATCAAACCGCAATATCCATTATCGTTGAGCCATGCAGTCAGTTGAAGCAATGTTGTTGATCAGATCCTGCGTCAGCGTTGATGGGCAATGCATTGGTTTAAATTGATGCAAAGTCTTCACTGAGTCAATTTTGATGGTTCTGGCAGCAAAAATCACCTTTCAGGGGTCCAGGTCTGGATTGGCATCACTTGGCAGGGCAGGACTCACATATGGCAGAGTCCAGTTGCTGTTGCAGAGTTGCAGGAAGTCTTTGATGGCCATGACACTTCAGAATAGAGAGCAAGCCAGCAAGCCGTTGGAGTCATTCTTGATTCAAGTGAGATGGGTCCAGTCCATGTCCTCAGCAGGGCAGAGATCAGCAGGTAGCAGGGCAGCTCAGCAAAGCAGAGAGCAGTTCCTTAAGAGCAGCAGCCAGACAGAGTGGCAGTCCTTGTAGCACAGCAGCCCTTACTCCTGGAAGAGTTATTCACAAGGAGTTATTCACAGGTCCAGTAGTGTACTGTCTTGGTAGGGTCAGATCCCCAGTACTTATACCAAAATGTGTCTTTGAAGTGGGGGTGACTTCACAGCAGGCCATGAAGTGCACAAGTCCCCATTCATCTCAGCCCTGTCCGCCAGGCTATCTGTAGGGGGTAATTAGCCATTTGTATGGGACACAGGACATTGGCTACTCAGGTGTAAGGGTCAGCTCCCCCTCCCTCTTCATGCCCAGAAAGAGCTATCAGAATGTAGATAAAGGAAGATGAGTTCTCTGTCCTTCCTGTGTTTGTGGCTATCTAGAGGGAATGCACAAAGTGTAGCTGTCAACCACCCCAGACCAGTATTGTAGACAGGCTGCAAGGCACACAGAGCAGTAAGAGCAGAGAAATGTCCACTTTCTAAAAGTGAATTGACAAAGAAACAGCCGTGATGCACTCAAAGTTACCTAAAATAAACACAATATTCCCTAGAAACTAAACGTAATAAAAGGCTCATGTGACCCACGCCCGACTTGTTCTGTTATTTGAACATTTATGAACCTCTGCTGAGATCTTAATTGTGAATAAACAACAATTCAAGACGCACCAGAGTGACAGCTTTATGGACATTTATTGGCACAATTGGGATCAGATCAACAGTTGCTTCTTTTGAAAAATGTGTGTTAAGTTTTGAACTAGTTGAGATTGAGTATAATACATGTGAGACACTCAGCTGAGTGCTACCAGTAGTGCACGTTCTGTCTAAGACTCTTTGTCCTAGTTTTTCCTTTCACTTTCTAAAAGTGGCATTTCTAAAACAGTAATGTTAAATCCAACTTTACCACTAATGAGGATTTATCATTACCATTCCAAAGATATGAAACATGATGCAGCTACTCCTTTCTAATTCAGGTGCAACCGTTAGCTCCACCTCCCTCTTCCTGCCCAGGAAGAGCTATCAGAATGTAAATGAATGTAGATGAGTCCTCTGTCACATCCACCCTTCCTGTGTTTGTGGCTGTCTAGAAGAAATGCACACAGTGTAGCTGTCATCCACCCCAGATGTGTATTGTAGACAGGCTGAAAGGCACACAGAGCAGCAAGAGTAGAGAAATGTCCTCTTGCTAAAAGTGGCATTTCTAAAACAGTAATGTTAAATCCAACTTTACCACTAAAGAGGATTTATCATTACCATTCCAAAGATATGAAACATGATGCAGCTACTCCTTTCTAATCAGGAATTACAGGTTAAATGTTTTTTAAGGAATTCCCAAATTTAGCCTATGAGAGGAGTAGGCCAGGACATGTAACACTTTCAAGTACTTGTCCTATCTTTTTGTTACACAGCACCCTGCCCAAGGCCTACCTAGAGCCTACCTTATGGGCGACTTACATGTAATAAAAGGTGAGTTTAAGGCTTGGCAAGTGGTTCTAAATGCCAAGTCAAAGTGACAGTAAACTCCACAAACAGTCCTTGCAATAGCAGGCCTAAGACAGGTATGAAAGGCTACTTGTGTAGGTGTAATGTTATGTTATGTTATGTTAAAATTTCTTATAAAGTGCACGTATACCAATTGGTTTCTTGGCGCTTAGATTACCGGCCCTGCCTATAGGGTATACCACTTCACAAAGTGACTTAATATGCCAATCAGGTATACACTAATGTCACATGAGAGAAACACATGCACTTAGCACTGGTTAGCAGTGGTAAAGTGCTCAGAGTCTTAAGGCCAACAACAAGATACAGCAAAAAGAGGAGGAAAGCAGGCAAAAAGTTTGAGGGATGACCACCCTATGGATGACAGGTCTAACACGTGTCCCTCCCAGCTGAGTGTGGGGAGACCTACCCAACCTCTAGATAGTTCTTATCACAATGGCGGACGAACCTGAATAGACCGTCAGCATTGGTGTGGTCTACCCCTGATCTGTGTTCTACCCTGAAGTACATACCCTGTAGGGAAATAGACCACTTCAACAATTTTGGATTCTCGCCCCCTCATTTGTATAAGCCACCTGAGGGGCCTGTGGTCAGTCTGAATCGAGAAGTGAGTGCCAAACAGGTATGGCCTCAACATCTTCAGTGCCCAGACCACAGTAAAAGCTTCTATTTGAATAGCACTCCACCTCTGTTCCCTGGGGAGCAGCCTCCTGGAGATGAACTCAACAGGTGGGTCTAGGCCCTCATCATTTAGCTGTGATAAAAGTGTCCCTATGCCATGTTCTGAGGCATCTGTTTGAACGATAAACTCCTTGGAGAAGTCACGGGCCCTGAACATAAAGGCTGTGCACATGGCATGCTTCAGGGAGTCAAATACTTTTTAGCATGTCTCTGTCCAAATCACATTTCTGGGCTGATTCTCAGAAGTCAGCTCTGTCAAGGGGGCAACAGCAGTGCCATAACCCTTGACAAGCCTCCTCTAGTACCTAGCGTGGCCCAAGAATGCTCTAACCTCAGTTTGACTTTGGAGGGGGGTGATCCCAGGCCATGATAGTTTCTATCTTGGCCTGGAGGGGCTGCACCTTACCACTGCCCACCAGGTGTTCCAAGTACAATTACAAAAAAATTACAAAAAAATTAACAGAGCACAACCACTGTATAGTATTGTAACTGACCTTGTAGTCAGTTTGTTTTTTAATAAGCCCAAATTAGTGTAAAGTTTATAATACAAAACAAGTGTTCATAGAAGTTTTTGCAAAAGGCAAGTAATCTTTGAAAGTCTTGATTCCGTTGACACGAAGTACGTATCGTAGATGAAGACAGCCGACACGTGTTTCGTCGATTATACGACTTTTTCAAGGCTGTAGAAACAATATTCAAATTGATGTACAATATTGTATATATAGTATTGTATATTTAATGCCTTTTTAAATGCATGTCACTCGTTAACAGTGAAAAGAAAAAACATATATTCTACAAAGACCAGCTAAAGAATGTGGTTAAAATTACAAAAAACATTTGTGTCATCAGTAATAAATAACACAAGACAAGACACCAAGAAAAATAGGGGAAGAAGAAAATATAATGTAAACCACAAAGAGAAGATTTTAAGAAGAAAAAGAAGAAGAGAAACAGACAAAAAGAAAAAGGAAAATTAAAAGAATTATAATAATATTCCATTGTGCTTGACAAACATAATACTTCCAAGCATGCACCAAAGAGAACCAACCGAAAAAGAATGTGCAAATAACTTATACCCAAAGTGCAATAGTGTGTGTTCCTTATATAAGGTAACACATACCTTAGAAAAATTTCTGTGGCTCAGAATTGAAGAAACTTCTTTGAAATCTCGGATTTTCAAAGAGAGCAATGTCACGAAGTATAGACGCAAAGTTTAAATCTTATAGAACACTCAATATGACTACAGATAAAAAGAAGAAGTATAAAGGACAAAAAGTGATTAATCACTGAATTGAAGAATAATGAATTTTAATTGAATCAATTCCATATACACTTCCACATTTCTTTAATATTAAAAACCGTGCACTTCTTTAAAAAATAGCCAAATACTTCCAGGTCTAAGGATTAGTTTTAAATTCATCCAAACCCAGTGAAAATGCTAATAGGATTGGGAAAGAGAAAACTATGTTCTAATACTAGTTCTATTTGTAAAGAGGGAGCCATTGCCATATAACATAGAGTTAAGTATAATTTCATTTAATAAGTCACTAAAAAAATCATACCTTGAAAGTGCTATTCAGCATTTTCTATTTCTATTATAGACGGTGCGTCAAAATTTGTAATTAAGATATATTGTAGATATGAGTCACAAATAGTGGTACTCTGTAAACAAAAAAATATATAAGTAGAAATCTGAGATCGCAAATATACTTAAAAATTAAAACAACTAGGGTCCAATAACCAATCTAAATATAATTTCAGATAACATTGCACCTGCACTGGTGATACCAGTATAGGAATCCAAAATCAGCGCGAATTAAGTTGACAAGAGGAAACGGTACACACAGGTTAGTGGCCCCTGTGATACAATACGCACACTAGTGCCTACCCTATGTAGGAAAGATGTTACAATCACTACCGCACAAATTACAGTCAATTCAGCACTCGTAGTCCTTTATCAAATAATTATAACATCAAAAAGTGCTCTATCACAGCATCTGAATGAGTGCACAAAACTCTTAAGTATATCCATGCTAGTATAACAAGGCTTTAAACATTTTATTGCCTATAATCACAAAAGTTTAAAATAACAGTATCAGAATCCATAATATTATCTCCTAAATGTCCCAATTGTGTTGTAATGGTGACCTGATACACCATAAAATAAAACACCACGGGGCATATTAGCAAGACCGGCGATAAAATTATCGCCGTTTTAGCGGCAGGAAACTGCCGCTAAAGCGGCGATAATGGGCTTGCTAATATGCGTTATGGAATTCCAATAGAAGCCCAGGTTAGATGTCCTGCACATCTAACCTGGGCTTCTATTGGAATTCTGTAACGCATATTAGCAAGCCCATTATCGCCGTTTTAGCGGCAGTTTCCTGCCGCTAAAACGGCGATAATTTTATCGCCGGTCTTGCTAATATGCCCCCACATCTCCTATTTAAAATATTCCATTCTAACTCTCATTTTTTCGCGCTTTTGCCGTCCGTTTGAACGTAATTGCTATTACGAAAAAAAGTACATTTGAATAGCGTCAACTCTATCTAACACCACCAATTTATCAGCTACTATAGTGTTACCAATAGTTGACTCTACAGTTTGCTAACGTGCAACGCTATACCACAATGCTCACCTCGTACGAACAAACGCGTCCCGCTACAGTGGAGAGATCCTCGAGTATGCGGACCGCTCAGCTTCTGTTAAATAGCCAGCAGAGCACCTGATTGATGATCACCAAAGTAAAAACCAAAGACGGACGGTTTTTCGGCAGAAAAAATAATAGCCGAAACCAGCGCCATCTTGGAGTAGTAAAAGAGACTTAGTTTCCCTCATTTCGTCGAAGCTAATGTAATCTGGAATGGATAAAATCAGTATTCCAAATGTCGAAAGTATGAAAGAGTATGATTAAAAAATAGAAAAGAAGTGACCCCAAATGCGCCATTACTTTTAAATAGTTAGATGAAAGTTCATATTAGTGAATGGTAGTACGTAATGACAGAAAAAAGAGAGCAAGATCACTAGCATTTTGCATAAGTGTTGTGATCATTACAATTAACACAACGCTATAGTAAACACCTTGATTATAGAATGGCAATTCCATCCAAGTCTCGCCCTCGTCGGGTATAAACATATAATTAGTAAAGTCACCAAATGTTACAGAAAGGAAAAATGCATCGATATGGTGATAATAGAATAGGGGAATACAATATCAAAATATGCACATAATTTGGCACTTTCTGGCCTTGATAGTCAGGCCTGCCTGTTGCAGATCCTGAAGCACTTCCTGGAGGTGAAAATGGTGGTCCTTCCAACTGCTACTGAAGACAGATATATCATCCAGGTAGGCAGCTGTGAAGGCCTTTATACCAGCAAGAACCTGGTTCACCAACCTCTGGAAGATTGCAGGAGCATTTCTGAGTCAAAAAGGCATCACATTAAACTGGTGGTGGCCCTCTGGAGTGCAGAAGGCTGACCTCTCCATACCTTCTGTTAGGGTGATCTACCAGTACCCTGATGTAAGATCAAAGGTACCTAAGTACTGGGCAGCGCCTAACCGGTCAATCAGATAATCGGCCCGAGCGATGGGATGAGCATCAGTCTTTGTCACTGATGTTAGCCCTCTATAGTCCACACAGAACCTCAGTTCAGGTGTGTTGCCCGGAGGGGCAGCTTTTAGTACCAGAAGTACAGGGCTGGAACAGGGGCTACTGGAGGGTTCTATCACTCCAATTTCAGCAATTTAGAGACTTCACTCTTAACGCTGGCCCTCACCTCATCCGAAAACCTGAAGATCTATTCTTAACAGGGAGGTTGTCCCTTGTGTCCACATCAGGGGTACACAGGTGGGTAGTCTCATGAATAAGGGAGAAAAGAGAGAAGTACTGTCCCAACGGTTGGTGGCAGTCTCTCTGCTGCTCAAGAGCTCGGCTGGGGGAAAGGCTTACTCCTTCCACAGACCCATCATTCTCCTTGGAGTTTAGAGGTCAGGGAGGGGTTCACTCTCCTCCTCTTCTCCATCCATCACCAACAGCATGGTGATCTCAGACCTCTCAAAGTGGGGTATAAGGCGACTGATAGGAAGCACCCTGTGGGGTTGCCTGAGGGTCTTAGGGTCCACCAGGTAGGTGGCCTTACCCTTCTTCTCAAACACTTCATAGGGCCCAGTCCAATGATTCTGGAGGTCCCTGGGTTCCACGGGTGCTATAACCCACAGTTTCTGCCCAGGCTGCAACTCCACAGTGGTAGAATTTTGGTCATACCACTCTTTCATTACAGTCTGACTGGCTTCTAAGTTGTCAGAAGCTTGCTTCCACAACTTGGCCATTTGGCTTCTGAAGGCCGGCATGTAGCTCACTACAATCTGGGGAATCTTGTTGGGAGCTTTCTTCCACCTTTCCTTCACCAAACTCAGAGTTCCTCAAACAGGGTGCTCATACAGAAGCTCAAAGGGGCTGAAGTCCACTACCTTATGTGGTACCTCCCTGCAGGCAAACAACGGGCATGGCAATATGATGTCCCACTTATTCCTCAGCGTCTTAGGTAGTCCTCTAATCATGCCCTTCAGGGTCTTGTTGTATCTCTCAACAAGCCCATTTGTTTGTGGATGGCAAGAGGTGGAGATTTTGTAGATTATCCCACACTCCTTCCACATTGACTGCATATATGCAGACATGAGATTTGTGCCTCTATCAGACACAACTTCCTTGGGGAAACCCACTCGAGTAAAAATCCCAATCGGGGCCTTTGCCATCGCAGGTGCAGTCATGTTCCTCAGAGGGATTACCTCTGGATACCTAGTGCCATGATCCTCCAGAACCAAGACAAACCTGTTGCCTGATGCAGTCGGGGGATCCATAGGCCAACAATGTTGATGCTCACCTGCTCAAAGGGTGTGCCAACGACAGGCAAGGGATTAAGGGGGGCTTTTAGTCTCTGCCATGTCTTCCCACTGGCCTGGCAGGTTACACTAGCATCTGAGGAATTCTTGATCCTAGGCCAATAAAAGTGCACAACAAGCTTTGCATAGGTCTTGGCTTGGCCCACATGTCCAGCCAGGGGAGTCTTGTGAGGAAGCTCCAGTGGGACGGCCCTGTAGCATTGGGGTACCACCAGGGCCCTTGTTGTCCCATGCAGAAAAGCCTTAGGCTCACTGCAAAGGAAGTTGTCTTCCCAGTGAATGTGATAACTCCCAGAGGCATCACCTGCTGCTTAGGCTTCAACCTGTTTCCCCATGCCCTTAAGGGGTGGACATTCCCTTTGTGCCCTACAGAACTCCTCCTTGGGTGGCCCTCCTTCTACATACCATCCAGCGAGTGTAAGCAGGTCACCAAGGGAAGCAGTGCCCTGCTCAGTGGGCTCCGGGGCGCGACTGCAGATGCCTCATCTACCTCACTGGGAAGACACTCAGGGGCTCGTTTCCTACACCCTCTGCCTTTCCCCTTCTTAGCAGCTGGCTATGCCATTGTTCCTTGCTCCAGCCCTTTATGACTCCCATTCTGGGCAGTCATGGACCTTGTTGTTGCACAGATCCACATGAGCCTTGAGCTCCACTTCCTTCCAGAGAGTGTGCTCATGTCACTAGCAAGCAAACAGAACACAGGCATGGCAGGACCAGAGGTGGCTCCTCCGCTAAGGCGGAGGAGTATCGCCCCACTGCTCTGTGACCCGGTCAAAAAGGAAAATAATAAAGCATTGTTGCGGGGCTCGGTGTGACAGGAGCAGGGGAAGGAGTGGTGAGCACTCTGTAAGTGCGAATGACGGTTTGGTCAGCCGTCTTGGATGGGCCAAACAGTCATGCACACTCTGCATGTTCTACACCATGCTGTATTGCACAGTCTGGTTGAGAACATGCCCAGCCTCCCAGTCCCTCTCTAAGAGCCGAACCACGGAACTCAGACAATCACAACGCTGCTATCAGCAACATCGTGATTGGCTAGGGGAGTCTGGAAGCCTGGGTGCTTCCTCTTCCTGCTTCCTGCCCCTGGAGTCCTGAAAGCGGCGAAGTAGACCGAGAGGCGGAGGCTGTAGGGCAGGTTAGTGAGTTTTAATATTTTTTTTCATTCCCTCCTCCCACTCCCCCCCCACTGTGACCTGCCCCCCCCTCCCACCGCTGTTAAGTAGCAGTCGCCTCTGGGCAAGACTCATAGCAACCTTCAGAAGAACTGCATACCCCACTTAAATGGAACAAGGGCCACTGGGAAGTGACCCTCCCTGTTGTCAGCCACTGCAACCTGGTGTAATACATTGGGAACTACCAGCTCTGGGGAAACCAGCTGACTCCTTATCATAGTCATACCTGCTCCTGTAACCCTCGGAGCTTTCACACCTTGCCCATCGATGGTGACCCATTGCTCATACTTTGTGGTATTTGAGGGGACATGGATCTTAGGAATCATCTCATTGTCACCCATGGACACTAGGGTAACCCCACTAACTTCTCCCCCATTAACCGGGACAAATTCCTCCCCCAGCACTATACTAGCCACTCCTGGATTCTTTCCTTCAGTGGGAGGTTGTTCTCTTTTTGTACACTTGGGATCCCACTTGTAGTGTCCATACTCATAGCACTCATAACACTTGATGGGCTTGGGCTGCTGACTTTTGTCAGGGTTGTTTTTCTTCTGGTGGCCAGATTGGGAATGAGAACCAGACCCTTTCCCTTGTGAGTTGTTTTGGGGCCTATGGAGAACTCTGTCTTTTTATCTCCCCCCTCCTTTTTCTGATGGGAACCCTGACCACCCTTTTGGTAGTCCCCCCTATTGCCTTCTTGGACACTCTGATGCTGACCAAAATGTCAGCCTTCTCAGCATGTTTCCTGGGGTCAGTTAACTTGCTTTCAACTAGGTGTTGGTGCAGCTCTGGAAAACAAATATCAAGCATGTGCTCCTTTAAAATTAAGTTGTACAGCCCTGATTTTGAAGTAAGTATTATCAAATGAGTTCAAGGTATCTCGTGGTCAGTTGCAATAGCAGTCTGTTATTAGTGTTTATGATCCGAATACAGCACTTGTCACTTTAAATTCGTGTGTCCTACAATGCAGTGGCGTCATGTGATCAAAGCCTTTCTGGCCAAAACGCGTAATGGCGGACTACCTGCAAAAAACAATTTTGCACTGGCAATTGAGGTCCGTGTCTGTCTTCTTTCTGATGGATGGAAATGATAAGGAGCAGAGAACAAGATATTTTTGGGCTGTGACGTCTTCCTCAGCCTAACACGGACCCCCCTCATTGAAGTGGCTGAACGGAGCAGAAGTCAAATCTGACGACCTGCATTGGCGGCGAGTCGGAAAGTGAAGTGTTTTCCGGGAGGATTAACCGCGGCAGCCCCCTTACGGCACAACCTTCCTCCTCTGTGAGGGGTCGGCTTGACTCGAGTATGGGGGCCTGAGAGACGCCAACAACTAAGAGGTAGGAAAGTGCTTACGGTCAGGTGGAGGGGTGTACGTTAGGCTGGGGAGTTTCGATTAACGTTATACTCGGGCACCCTTTGAAAATAAATTGCAGCAGTGTTCAAAATGTCCGCCAACGGGACTGGGAGGCAACAGCAATTGAAATGTTTGACAACTCCCCTACGCAGAATCCGCTTGCACAGGTGTCAAGGGGCACACCACGAGAGGGATCCAATACAATCAGGGACATGTTACGTAAATTAGAGAAACTAATGAAACAAGAGAAAGCCAAATGGTGGGAGAGTAAATCGTTACAACGATACCTGGATGTGGGCAGGATCCCCAGAGGTTTAAGGATAATGATCACCCCAAGCTACGAGAACCCCAATTCGAGCATGTTGAGAAAATGGGCAGAATGTAATTTAGAATCATCTAGAATATTGGTTCAAATTTTGGTAAAATACGACGAAACCTTTGATATTTCTGTTCTTGATATTTTGTCATACAACCACATATATCTAGTGCTCCCTAACCATTACACTCCAAAAGTAGCACCCCAAAAAAAGTACTGGATATGTGAATCATTGTTAGACTTGGCATCTTTTGGCGTGTTTCCCCTGACTTTTTGCTTTCTGACCTCCCGGTTTTGACTCTGTTTTTGCTGGTGTAATGATTCTGCGCACTTTTCTCACTGCTGTCCAGTGGGAAAGTGCAAGTGCTCCTGTATAAAATGTGTTACGGATTGGCGTTTCCATGATTGGCCTATTTGGTTTATGTGTCAGTCCCTTGTAAAGTGCACTGCGAGTGCCAGGGCCTATAGACCAAATGCTGTTGGTGGGCTGCAGCACCCACGCAAACAGCCCGTAAAGAGTAACTCGGGCCTGCCATTGCAGAGCCTGTGCGCAGCCTGGGGCTGCCATGTCGACTTGCAAGTCCCTAAACCTTCCCTTTTCTACATGTTAGTCACCCCTAAGGTATGCCCAAGGTACCCCTGTGGGCAGGGTGCGTTGTATGCGAAAGGTAGGACATGCCCTGGTGTGTGTGGCATGTCCTGATAGTGAATTACAGCCTAGTTCATTTTTCACTATTGCAAGGCTACCTGTTCCCCATAGGCCAGAACGGGCAGATTTGATTATTACAGCTTATAATCCTAACTGACCCCGGGAACATGGTAGAAATTCGAGTTTAGTATGCCTGGACTCAGAATGATAAAATGCATCTTTTAGTGAAGTTGGTTTTAACATTCTGCGTTTGAAAATACCACTTTTAGAAAGTGGGTATTTTCTTGTCTAACCATCCAAGCCTGCCTCTGCGAGGTTGTGTATTCCTTGTCTGGAGTGTGAGTGACAGGGGCTGGGGGATGCCAGGAGACAGGGTGAGTCAGCACAGGGCTGAATAGCAAGATCTACATGTAGATGGGTGGGAGGAGTTGCACCTGGGCCCTGAATAGGACAGTGCCTTCCCTCCACAATGCTGGCTCCACCTCCTGTGGTGCGTCTGATGTCCCCGGCCTACTCTCTGAAAGAAGGTACGGAGACTTGTCAACAAAGTGCTCCAGAACTGGTTTGGACTAGGCAAAGGCCTCTCTGCCTTCAGAGAACAAAGGAATTTGGGATATAAATATTGGGGCCCTGACCCCATGAATTTAGATCTTGCTGGAATCAAGGAACCTGCCAAGACGAAGAGCTGGAAGAGCTGCCAGGAGGAGTACTGCCCCTTTGCTGTGTTGTTGCTTTGTTGGGTTGGCCTGCAGCTGCTGCTTCTGCCTTGGGCAGTGAAAGGACTGAACTTTCTACAAACTTGTGCTGAGTATCTCCAAGCGCCTGAAACCGAGCTGGCCTCCTGTTAAGAAGTCTCAGGGACTACAAAGACTTCACAAGCCTCTGGGTACCGCTTCTGGAACGCTGTTTCAGTTGCCACAGAGGAAGGGAACTGCAACCGACTCCGTCAACCGAATCCATCCCTGACCGGTGACCTGTTTGCACCGCAGACCGCATCGCCCCGCTTCGCATCGCAACCCTGGTCTCACCGTAGGCGACGTCCGACGCCGTCAACATCGAGCCGCTGCTTGCACCGTGACCTGTGGGCACCGCAGTTCGCATCGCATCGCTTCACTGAACCAGCCGGACCCGACCGACGCGGTCGCTGCAACTGGCTCAACAGTCGTGACCGCATCGCATTTGGGGCACCGCTCGCACGTTTGCGACGCACCGCTCCGACTCGCACCGCTGTCCAACGCCAGCTCCCGCACTCCGGCTTGGTCGCCTGCATCGCAACCTGTCAGCACCGCATCGAGCATCGTCTCACCCTGCACCGCACGCCTTGGACTCACCGACTCCGTCTGCACGACGCTCATCGAGCCGCTGCCTGCACCGCATCGAGGGACACCGCACCTTGCATCGC
Organism: Calotriton arnoldi; assembly: GCA_963921515.1. NCBI lineage: Eukaryota > Metazoa > Chordata > Amphibia > Caudata > Salamandridae > Calotriton > Calotriton arnoldi. Next base: position 775,812 of record CAWUFW010008648.1, on the reverse strand, counting down.
TCCGTCTTGCACCGCAACCGCGACGAACGCCGACCGGCTCGTACACTCCGTACCAGCCACAACGAGAAAGGTACTGTGACCGAGTCTGTTCACAACTCTGCTGGCCCGTATCGACGCGGTCGGCTGGAACTGTTAGACTCTGTGGTTTTCAGCATCGCGGTAGGCTCGGACGGAGCTACCGACTCGTACGAACTTTGTTTTTGAACTATTCCTGCAAAGAAGAAGTTACCTTATCAAGTATTCATTTTTAAAGTATAGTATTGTGGATTTTTGTCGTAATTGGTCTTGTCTTGAGTATATAAAAATTGGTTATTTTTCTAAACTGGTGTGGTGTCCGTTTGTAGTGCTTACACTGTATTACTGTTGGTTATGTGCAAATGCTTTACACACTGCCTCTGAATTAAGCCTGACTGCTCGTGCCAAGCTACCACGAGGGTGAGCAGGGGTTACTTCACGAGTGTAACACCCTTACCCTGACTAGGAAGAAGGGTCCCTACTTGGACAAAGGTGCAAGCCCTTGCCAACTAGAGATCCCATTTCTAACAATCATTATTTGTCCAGTGCTACCAGTACCAACTTATACAGAGGAGCGTATCTTAATCAATAATGTTAGTGTGGTGTAGGTCTGAAATTCCCTAGCAAGGAACATGGTGAACCCCAACATATAGTTGGGCAAGCAGGACAGTGGGGTGAAAGTGAGCGAGACTAAGGGCATTTTCTTGGTTAAATGGAAAAGTGAGGACATTTATAAATAAATGTATAAATCCATATGCCACAACACAAGATAGGCTTAAAGTGTACTGCTATTGTAGGGTGATTTGTGAATATAGCTTGATTTGAATGGGCTGTGGAGGTAGCAAATGGTGCACCACCAGGGTGTCCTGAAGTCTTTTTGTGTGAATGATGGTGCCAATAGTGCCGTTTAATGTGCATTGTTGCTGCACGAGTTCTGTCCATGAAGATCTGCAGGATGTTTGGTTATCCTGTGACAGAGAAGCATAAGAAGAGAAACACAATCTCTGGTCATAAATGCATAGATCTATATCAGTCCTTTAGGTAGGCTCAAGATATTAGCAGACACACACAAGATGACATTAATTGTCATCCTTTTGATTTTAATACATGCAAGTTATTGTAACCTCATATGTGGGACCATGCTATTAAGCAGAGACCTGTCCTCTTGAAGCACAACTGTAGCTCCTTACCTTTCCTATCTCTGGAGCGGGGTTCGTAAACCTATAGGAAAGGTGATAGGTATGAAAGCTTAAAACAGTAGGATGCTAAGGTGCTAAGGCGATACAACTAGACCGTCCTGGCAAGGAGGAGAATTTACCACATCCTTTTAGAAACCACCTAATACTTTTAAATGCATGTCTCCCTAGCCAGCAACTGGGCTGCTTACATTATTAGACAGATATGCCAGAGTGTGATGTTAGTGAGTTTAAGGTTAGTCACAGTACTCAGTCACTCAGTTATTTGATGTTGTTTATCCCTGAGTCTCATTTTAGATAGGTCATAGCATCATTTTCTTTGAACTGGTCAGTGTCAAGGGATGTGATTTTAATGTAATGAAATGACTGGTCCTCAGGTCACGTAATGTCGTAGGTGATGTAACAAGTTTCTACTTGAATTGCTTTTCAAAAGCTAAAAAAATAGAATCTATCTTCTTCGGTCATAGGATGTTGGCAATTAAGGAGACGCAGACCTTTCCACTTTCTCTAACATACATTAGCACATGCTCTCTAATAGCATACTAAACCACACATGCATTATTTAATATTCCTCAACTCCTCACCCAGTAGCAATGGAGCAGTCATTTAATGGAAACCCTCGATTTGTTGATCAAAAGTGCATGACTTAAAAGAAAATAACAATATCGAAGGCAGACATGACTGGGCTAAGGTAGGAGGATGTGAGACGCCGAGTCAAAGCCAAGAAGGCTCACCCTCACTACTCCCCACACAACAAATGACAATTGACCCTTAGGTAGACACGAAATGAGGGGACAAGAGGAATGGGAGGCAGGAACTAAGTAAGGGTCCTCAATCCAATATATGACTTGTGGTTTGAGAACCACACCACTGCCAACACTTCTGTGGGATAAAATATCCCACAGACCTAACCCTCCCACACTGTTTGAACAATGGGGCAAGGACTGGCTACACAAGGGGCAGGTTTGCATTGAGGGCCAAGGCAGTGTAATCAGGCACTTCTATGCCTCCCAATTCAGGCACAAACGCAGAGAGGCATATAAGATGCAGAGGCAGGCTGGACAAGGAGCCTGATCAGCTGGTACTGGAAGCATGGCTGTATGTGTGTTATTTCAGTAATACCCTTTTATGCAGCACAAAGCACACCAATTGGTGGGCAGTTCATGAAGTGTTTATTTCTATCCAACAGAACCAAATTTACAAACTCAAGGAGCAATGTATGTCCGTCCTGCTTGTAACATGCTGCTGTTTGCAGTGGGTGCATAACGAAGAGGCAGTTTGCCAGGACTGTATCTTTTGACCCACAGATTACACAAAGATCTCTGCAACAAAATTATTTACCCACCTAGCTATCTCTCTTGGAATACAAGTCTTTGACATAACATTACACGCATTTCTCGCGAGCAGGCAAATGAAGCTTCCAAGTTATTAGAGTAGAGTTATAGTAGAGTTAGAGCCATAGAATATTCAAACCTTGGAGCAGAGATTACAAAGAACTCTGCCTCCTGCAAGTGTGTTAACCACCAGAGTTATCAAGCACCAAGAAACCTCCATTATTTACAGCACGTCAGAATGACGCTGTATGAAGCACTACTTCAGAAAACAAATATTCATATATTTGCTTCTGAATAAAGCGTGTCTGCCTTTGGGGGAGATCAGTTTCACCAATGCTGTGCACCTTTAAGAAACGTCAGTCCACAATTACATTTGAATCAGCACATGGCACTTTAATGAAGTTGCACCTCTGTCTTTCAAGCGGCTGTCCTTGGTCGGGTTTGGTCTTGTATCACTTGAGAAGTCTTGACCCCGTGGGACTTTGCACTTTTGAATGTTATGCATGCTCCTGTTGGCCCACAGGTTGGGCATCAGCCCTCAAAGAAATGCTGACTTATAACCATACCCACAGCCATGATATTACTTGATATGGCCCGCCAATATAGCATCCTGCACCTTAAACAAATGCCTACTTACAATTTGTTCTTGAACTAGCACCTGGCACTTTAGTGACTGGCCTGACAACTTGGCTCATTGCACTCTGTAAGAAATGCATGTTTACAATCGTTGTTGGACCTGCATGTCTCACCTTAGCGAGTTTGCGCCTTTGTTACTCAAGCTGCTGGTCTTAGTCAGGCTCTGTCTTGAGATATTGGATAAGCCTTGCCTACTCGGCACCTTGCACTTTGAAATTATATCTGAAATGGCCACTGCTGCTGTGTTCTAAAATGCCACTGTGATGCATTGTTTTAAAGTGCTTCATTTTAGCGCAATTGCAGTCTTGTGACTCATTGCAGCTGGCCTTTGTTAGGCTCTGTTTTGAGCCACTCAATAAGCCTTGACAACTTGGCACCTTGCACTTTGAACATTACGCCTGCTTCCTAAATCACATCTGAAATGCTTACTCGTGCTGTGTTTTAAACTTTCTGTGATGTATTGTTTTACTTCAATTAATCAATCAATCAAATTATAAGCGCACTACTCACCCGTAAGGGTCTGAAGGTGCTGGAGGGGGGGGGGGGGGAGACAGCAGTTCCGTTCAGTCGAATAGCCAGGTCTTGAGCGCCTTCCTGAAGGTGTTTAGGGAGGGGGGCGCGTCTGTTGATCGGGAGCTCGTTCCAGGTCTTGGCTGCGAAGTAGGAGAAGGCTTTTCCCCCTGTTCTGGCTCTGCGGATGCAAGGGGTTAGAGCTAGGGCGAGGTTGGTGGAGCGGAGGTTTCGTTTGGGTACGTGGAAGGTAATTTTCCCGTTGAGGTATTGAGGTCCTGTGTTATGGAGGCATTTGTAGGCTTCTAGACTAAATGGACCCTTGCTTTTTATGTTGCCTGTTTTAATTAGAGCGATTTTATATTGATGTATTTTACTCTGTGTGTGTTTTTGACGCTTTCATAGCATTGTAAACATTTTAAGTAATCATACAATAAAGTACTGCTAGTGCTGTGCTGAGGTTATATACATGCCTGGCATTAGCATACAGGCCCCTTCACCTTCTCAAGAATAGGTGTAGATAGGTGACACCTGTGGTAAATCGTTTGGTGTAGCACTTCGGGGACTGACTTGATTAAAATCTGCTAACAACTTGCTAAAGGGGAAGGATTGTGACTGGTGATGGCGCCAAAATGTTCACTAGCAACTCAGATGTACAATTCCTATCACACATGCAGGTGGGAGGTGTAGGAAAGTGCCGCTTTTTGCATGGTTACCACCCACTTTTTGCCTGGCTCATGATGCGCTTTGATTTGGTGTGTCCTGGGTAACTGCGAATCAGGTTTCCAGGGCCTGTGTTTTATCCTAAAGCTGTACCTTTGTATCTACAATTGGCACATATCAGGCCACAGGCAAGTCCCTTGTAAAAGGTACCATGGGTACCAAGGGCACTGTGACCAGGGAAGGACTCCAAGGGATGCGTCACCTATTTTGCCACCCTTAGAGTCCCTGTACCTTAACACCCACACACTGCCATTGCAGGCTGTGCGTTCTGGTGCAGAGAAAAGCGAAGAATTGACATGGCAAACATCCCTGTGTGCCATGCCTCCAACCCATTGTCTGGGGCCTAGGTAAATCACCCCTCTAGCCAGGAGCATTAGCCCCCAGGTGAGGGTACAGTGGTATGAGCCCTGTACCCCTACAGTGTCTAAGTCCATTCTTAGACATTGTAAGTGTAGTAAAGCCATAAAAAGTATATGGTCTGGAAGTTGGTCATTACGAACTCCACAGCTCCATAATGGCTTTACTAAAACGTGGGATGTTTGGTAGCAAACACCTCAGCACATTAAACCCACAATGAAGCCAGTGTGGGATTTAATGTAAAATGCACACAAAGGGCATCTTAGAGATACCTCCTGAAAAACGACCAGCCCTGGTGTGGTTCCTGAATGGGTGCCCGCCATTTGCCACTACCAGACAGGTTTCTGGACCCCTGGGTAGAGAGCTTCCGCTTTCTGGGTCCAGAAACAAAGCCCATCCTGGGCAGAGGTGTCATGCCTCCTCACCCAGGATGGGGGGATCCACGAAAGGGGAAGCTTCAAAGGTCTTTCACCTTTGTAAGCTGTCCCTGCCTTTTGCCGCCCCCAGCAACTGGCTCCCACCAGTTCTTACCCCCACTTTGGGCAGGAGAATCAGCGGAAAAACCGAGCTAGGTGGAGAGGTGCGCCCACCTTTGCCAACTCCACCCCTCAGGTGGGGGAGGCGAGGTGAAACACACATCTTAGTCCTCTCCATCTTGGAGATGATGGAACCGAACCAATTAGGAAGAGGCTCATGCCCCCCTCCCACTGGAGGGTGGCATAATAGGAGGTGTACTCACCCCAAGGAAGGGACCCATTGGTCCCGACCTGCACACCCCTGTAACACCCCTAAATTTAATACTTAGGGGCGACCCTGAACCTTGCCTCCTCAGATTCGAGGAAGAAAGAAGAAGGACTGAAGAGCCATGCTGACCCAGGAAGAAGAGGACACCTACTGCTTTGGCCCCAGCCCTACCGGCCTGTCCCAATTTCAACTTGCCTACAGCGAGAACCCTGGTGAGTCCAGCAGCCAGTAACCCCCAGAGCCCAGAGGACCTGCCCTGCACTCATCTAAGAGACTCTGTCTCTCATGAGCACCGGATTTGCTCAAGCCAAGACTCACCAACAGAATCTGTATCCAGGGGGCTCCGCGATTCAGCACCACGGTCTGAGTTTGAGTGGCCCAACAACATGCTGAGATCTCCCCAGCGATCCTGACCTGGGATTCCTCAAGCTTCAAGACGACGCCTGCAGTTCAACATGAAGGGTCCCCCCGACCGCGACCGGAGCTGGTAAAAAGAACCCATGTCCTTGGGTGGCCAAACAACGGCATCCAGGCATCCCCCAAGATCCCAACTTACCTCACCAGCTAGTGGTCACCTCAAGGAAGCCTCCCTACCTGTGCTTGCAGCATCTTTACCGAACCAAAGATCTCTATTGACATCCACAGGGTCCCACATGTCGCCTTGGCACTCTGCACCTGTCCGCCCCTATGCCGCTAGTGGTGCACCTTCTGTGCTGATTGTTGGCCCCTGCAGTGCTGATCTAAACCCCAGGAGATTTGCTCCCATAGCCAAGCGGCCTGCTCGTGAGCAGTCCCTGACCAAAGGCTCCCTTAGCCCTATTGGCTAACATTGAGCCCCTGCACTCTGCACCGGGCCGCTCCAGTGCCGCTGGTGGTGCAATTTGAGTGCCATCCTAGAACCTAGGGAACCTTGGTCCTAACCCCCATAACTCACACTTGTAAGTCAATTACTTACCTGTGAAACCGATAACCATTTTTCTTCCGTCGGAACTAATGTTACGAGTTTTTGTTCCAAAAATGTTCTGTGTTGAACTTATGTTTTGTATGAAGAAAAAGTAACTACAATACAAACCTTAAAAAATCTTACTTACCTTGTATTATGAGATCCTTGATGTGGTATCTAGGCATACCACACTAGTAGTCGATGTAATCTAAAAGTAATCCAAAAATATTGTAATTTCAACCACAACTGTGCAGGTAAGAGAGGTGGGCGGTGGGGCCGGGGTGGGGGGGGGATTCGACAGACGACCATGAGGGGAAATTAAATAAATAATTTGTTTTCCCTCATCATTGTCTGTCGAAACCCCCCACTCGGCCCCACCGCCCCACCACTCTTACCTGCACGGGCTGCTGTGTTGGTTCTAGAAATAAAATATAAGTATATCTTTTTGATACTTACCTAATTGGACTGGATTCAGTCTCTGAGTGTGTGACATCAGTCTTGATTGAGTGAATACAATAAATGCTTAACACACCCTCTGGATAAGCCTAGCTGCTCACCCACACTACACTACTACAAAGAGAGCTGTTAGTACTTACCTAATTTAGCCTCTGCTAAACCTCTGGGACTCCCTGAATTCTGTGCACACTATACCTTACTTTAACATAGTATATACAGAGCCAGATTTCTACAGGAGGTGAAAAGGCGATACTTCTGCTGTTAACATACAATGAAAGACCTGACTTCAAGCTTTAGAGCAGTGGTTCTTGAGTCCCAACCACCAATTCAAAGGTCTACAACTCTTTGCGTGGCAGGTCCCTGTGGTCACTCTGGCTATTGCAGACAATGAGTGACAGGCAAGGGCCCATGGTACTGGCACACATTTTTTAATTAGAGTGTGCCCGACAATCTGGAACCTGCCTGCCAGTGCCTTAAGTGGAAAGGTGGGGTAATCTCTCAAAGGGGAGTGGGCAGGGAAGTATAACTCTGAATCCTTTCTAAGAAGTGGGGCCTATGTAAGTAACAACCTGGCTTAACAAACTAAAATCCTGTTGTACACACAGCGGGACCCCTAACCAGTATTTGGGTGCCTCTCTCTATACGTTTTCTGTTACTGCATTCAGATGCAACCATACCAGCACAACAATGGATCGATGCCTAAAAGAAGCCATATCTATTGATTTTGCTAATGTTTGTGACTTCTATGAAATAAATAAGTGAAAACAATAATTTTGTGTTAAATAAATATAATTGACAATCACTTCTCTTAGAAGCAGTGGTCCTCTGCAGTCTCTCACTCTGCAGTCTCTCACTCTGTTAGACAGTTACACCCTTTTCCCCCACTCTTTCTGAAATTCTCTGAATATCTCACCCATCAGTTTTCCTCTTTAGCATTGTCTGTTCCCTTTCTCCTTCTGCATGTATTTCCTTTCAGCTGCTCCATTTCTCCTCCCCCAAGCACACAAATCACCAAGTCACATGTGAGCAATGTATTTTATTAACAGCTGTGTCTCTTCTTCACACTCTTTTCCAAGATTACAATTAGCGCATATATAACCAACACCCTTTATGCACTGCAGAGAAGGCATGTGCTGGATGTAAGAACACCTTTTAAACCCACTGACAGGCACTGTGAGAAACTCACCTGCTTTCAGCCTCAGCTCCAGAGTGTTCAGTCCTGCTACATCATAAACACCCACCCACAACTTGAACTCACCAGACACCTCGAAGCTACTCGCTTCCCAGTATGCCATATAGAAGATACCAAAACAATTTCAAGCAGGAGGGTCCTAGGGAAATTTTAAAGACCTGCAAAGGATTCAATCCCCAACCATTGACAAATCAAGACACATACGAAATCCTTGGGTCTATCATGTGTAGAAGTAAATGCAAAATAAAAGATAATTAAGCCATAGACTATTCCACACAGGAGAAACTGTGGGAAATTCCCTTTCAAGGACGAAATCCCTCACTCACCAAAGGTGACATGCTTCATCATATGGGATTCTCCTCTCGAAGGAAAAACCTAGTTCCTTCGAGGGCTACAACCCCCTCTCTGAGAGGGAGGAGATCAGGAATGTTTTAAATATCTGATTTTTAGGATGTTCTAAATCCACATAGATGAGCAAAATAATGTGAACGAGGACGCAGCGCAAAACAAGTATGAAAATAGTGTAGAGGAAGTGAAAGTAAAACTAGCTAGGGGCGTCATGTGTAAGTTTTATTAAGAGGCACCCTCTGCCAGGATTAAAAACAATAGTGCAACAGCGACATAGATGTAAGTCGCAATGATATATAGTAAATTAATGGTCGACATGTTTCAGCCTAACGTGCCCCCATAGTCGGGCAAGGCTTTCTTCAGGACCTAAACAATGCTGCTGCTAGTGCTCAAATGAAAATGCAAACAAAGGATACGAAAACTAAATGTGTTCAAAACTCCAACTGCTCCGGAAGGTAAAGTGACCTATTGGAAACAGAAACATTGATTGGAGTTCATGCAAACTGTGTGGAAAAACGTTTTCTCTAGGCTTAAATCTACAAATAAAGGAAAAGAAATTGAAAAAATTCTTACCCGCTAGTGCTGGGCAAAGAACTCAACCTCAGCCTGGCAACAGCTCAGGATAGAGGCACCGCTCTAAGAGGGAAAAAAATATAATAATAACAACTATATTCCAAAAAATCCTGTACTACTGCCGGCACAGTTGACAAAAATATTAAGTCACACAGCCGAGTCAGGAAATATTGCAGAGCAAATTGTGGGGAAAACTAGTGGAACACAAAAGGTCCACAGTACATCTAGCATTCAAGTGGTTACTACCCTCATGTGTGTGTCAAAGAGCCAAACCACATGAGGAGTACAAGGAATAAAATCGAAATTACAAAAATCCATGGCAATATTATTGGGCACTGAAAAGCCCATAAGAAAGAGCTCCAATGGGAACCCAAAAGAACGGAGGGACTACTATAGAGAACCCCTTCAGGACAAAATACCACAGCACAAAGCTTCGCCCTGACACTCACCTGTCCGTCGGTACCCCGGGCCCGTATTGAGCCTGCAACCGGAGGTGAGTGTCAGTGGTAAATGCGTTCGTTTTTATACTGCCCACGACTAATGCAAAACAGTTGTGAAGACCCTAATTATGACGAGCCTACGCATGCGCTAGTGAGAAAACGCTCATTCACTGCGCATGCGCTACTTGTCAAAAATGAAGATGTTGAAACACCGAATTGGCTGCGTGTAACTACCAAATTGGGCACAAGTCCGGAGGAGGCAGTGACAGACTGCTAAAAGTAATAGCGTATCCGCCGCAAAATGTACCAAAAAATTATTTTGAAGACGTCGCTGAAGTAATGCGCATGCGTATTAAAGAGACTACTAGTGAAAAGCCTGCGCATGCGCTTGTGACAAGATGCTGATTCATTGCGCATGCTTTACTGACTCAAAAGGAACAGTATTGAGAAGGCAAAATAAAAACAATGATTAAACGGTATGTAATTATCAAATCAGATATAAGTCTCTTTAAAGTTCTACTATAGTATCCAGCTCAGGTTCTGCTCCAATTGGGCACTTGTATTTACATGTATTCTTTTTGTGTATGGTGTTTTTACATAGTGCACCCCTGTATACATCGGTTGTGGGTCCAGCCCTTAGTTTTTTGAGGTTGACCTAATCCATCTATTGTAATTAATGCCTTTTTTTAGATGTGTTCATCTATTCTAATGTACGTAACGTTTGATGCACATGAGTGGAGTGGTATGTTAATCCATTTGCAACCATTCTGACTCACGCAGTGCCAGGGAGAATGGATAGTTTCTTTTTGATTTATCCTAGTTCTGATATTTCCCAAGTAATTTGACCATCAGCTGCGCGGAATCACATCTCCCGATATGCTTATTCATCTACATGCATGCGCACTATCTAAGTGTTGTCTCGAACACTATTTGGTGGTGATGCTATTATATTTAGCAGTTTGCTTCCCTCGGACTTATATCTGATTTGATAATTACATACCGTTTAATCATTGTTTTTATTTTGCCTTCTCAATACTGTTCCTTTTTGAGTCAGTAAAGCATGCGCAATGAATCAGCATCTTGTCACAAGCGCATGCGCAGGCTTTTCACTAGTAGTCTCTTTAATACGCATGCGCATTACTTCAGCGACGTCTTCAAAATAATTTTTTGGTACATTTTGCGGCGGATACGCTATTACTTTTAGCAGTCTGTCACTGCCTCCTCCGGACTTGTGCCCAATTTGGTAGTTACACGCAGCCAATTCGGTGTTTCAACATCTTCATTTTTGACAAGTAGCGCATGCGCAGTGAATGAGCGTTTTCTCACTAGCGCATGCTTAGGCTCGTCATAATTAGGGTCTTCACAACTGTTTTGCATTAGTCGTGGGCAGTATAAAAACGAACGCATTTACCACTGACACTCACCTCCGGTTGCAGGCTCAATACGGGCCCGGGGTACCGACGGACAGGTGAGTGTCAGGGCGAAGCTTTGTGCTGTGGTATTTTGTCCTGAAGGGGTTCTCTATAGTAGTCACTCCGTTCTTTTGGGTTCCCATTGGAGCTCTTCCTTATGGGCTTTTCAGTGCCCAATAATATTGCCATGAATTTTTGTAATTTCGATTTTATTCCTTGTACTCCTCATGTGGTTTGGCTCTTTGACACACACATGAGGGTAGTAACCACTTGAATGCTAGATGTACTGTGGACCTTTTGTGTTCCACTAGTTTTCCCCACAATTTGCTCTGCAATATTTCCTTTTTTTTAAGTTTTAAAAAGAAAATTTTATTAGTGGAATAAAGGTGTCAATACAGAGTTCATAGCATTAAATACACATCAGTACAATAAATAAGTTTTGCTACAGTAAAGATTAAGAAATGAGAAACCAGACTTATGGGTAAATTTAGAAAATCTAAGCAGTACAAATGAATCTTGTAAGTAGGTGATTAATAGATAATGTGATTAATAGATAATGTAGGAACGTATAGGGAGTTTCAGGGGGGTTTTGGAACTTCTTGCTGGGATGGTTGTAGTTGGAAACATTGTTTGGCACAAACGTCTAGGTATACTGTAACAGGTGACCACAGGTCTAAGCGTTTCGTAGCCATGCATATAGGATAAACAAAGGAGGTATCCAATCTGTGATTATGGCAAACAGTATACCACCATGCCTTATAGGAGATTTTAGAGAAATCCTTCCAATTTACGGTAATTTGTTGGAATGCAACCGCTAATAACAAGTCAATAATTTTCACATTTAGGGGCCGATTCCGATCTCGGTCGGAGGCGCACCCAATACTATTCGGTCGGGAAAAAAGCCATGCGAAAGCCAGTTTCCCGACCGATCCGTACAGCACACCGAACGAGCAAGTACGATGCGCACAACAGCAAAAATCCCGGCCGAGCCGTACTCACCCAAACCAGGTCCTGTTCTCCGACCGAGGCGAATCCGGAAACGCCGAATCGAGTCGCACGGAAGGGAAAATGCAGCCCCGTCTGGCCGGACAAGTACGATGCGCTTTCCGTACGCGCCGAACCCGTCGCTACGCACGGCACGTCAAAGCATCCGGGAGAGGCGCACATAAGCTCCGAATCGCGCCACAACACGATCCACGGCTACGAGACGAACACAGCACCGACGAGGACGACGCGAAGCGACGAGGACGAAGCCAAGCGACGAGGACGACGCGAAGCAACGAGAAGGACGAACGACACGAACCAACCATGAATCCCTTCGTCCCGATCATACCAATATTCTACATCTACTACCGGAACAGGCACGGACGCGTACGGCGCAGAAGGTAAGTCAGACACCAACCACAAAACACATACAACACGTACACGACACATCACACACATACACGGGGAATCTGAATATACTTACACCAGCAACAGCAGCACCATAGGGGCGGGATGCCCATCACCAATGCCACATATGCACACAGGGGCCTGAATGCGCGCCACCACCCCAACCCAGGGGGGCTGGATGCCAACCACCACAACCACCCTCAACCAGGGGGGCAGGATGCCCACCACTACTACCACCCTCACCCAGGGGGGCAGGATGCCCACCACTACTACCACCCTTAGCCAGGGGGCAGGATGCCCACCACTACTACCACCCTTAGCCAGGGGGGCTGGATGCCTACCACCACCCTTAGCCAGGGGGGCTGGATGCCTACCACTACTACCACCCTCAACCAGGGGGGCAGGATGCCTACCACTACTACCACCCTCACCCAGGGGGCAGGATGCCCACCACTACTACCACCCTTAGCCAGGGGGCAGGATGCCCACCACTACTACCACCCCCACCCAGGGGGGCAGGATGCCTACCACTACTACCACCCTCACCCAGGGGGGCAGGATGCCCACCACTACTACCACCCTTAGCCAGGGGGGCAGGATGCCCACCACTACTACCACCCTCACCCAGGGGGCAGGATGCCCACCACTACTACCACCCTTAGCCAGGGGGCAGGATGCCTACCACTACTACCACCCTCACCCAGGGGGGCAGGATGCCCACCACTACTACCACCCTTAGCCAGGGGGCTGGATGCCTACCACTACTACCACCCTCAACCAGGGGGGCAGGATGCCTACCACTACTACCACCCTCACCCAGGGGGGCAGGATGCCCACCACTACTACCACCCTTAGCCAGGGGGCAGGATGCCCACCACTACTACCACCCCCACCCAGGGGGGCAGGATGCCTACCACTACTACCACCCTCACCCAGGGGGGCAGGATGCCCACCACTACTACCACCCTTAGCCAGGGGGGCAGGATGCCCACCACTACTACCACCCTCACCCAGGGGGCAGGATGCCCACCACTACTACCACCCTTAGCCAGGGGGCAGGATGCCTACCACTACTACCACCCTCACCCAGGGGGGCAGGATGCCCACCACTACTACCACCCTTAGCCAGGGGGGCAGGATGCCTACCACTACTACCACCCTCACCCAGGGGGGCAGGATGCCCACCACTACTACCACCCTCACCCAGGGGGCAGGATGCCCACCACTACTACCACCCTTAGCCAGGGGGCTGGATGCCTACCACTACTACCACCCTTAGCCAGGGGGCTGGATGCCTACCACTACTACCACCCTCAACCAGGGGGGCAGGATGCCTACCACTACTACCACCCTCACCCAGGGGGGCAGGATGCCCACCACTACTACCACCCTTAGCCAGGGGGCTGGATGCCTACCACCACCCTTAGCCAGGGGGGCTGGATGCCTACCACTACTACCACCCTCAACCAGGGGGGCAGGATGCCTACCACTACTACCACCCTCACCCAGGGGGGCAGGATGCCCACCACTACTACCACCCTTAGCCAGGGGGTGCCAGATGCCCACCACCACTACCACCCTTAGCCAGGGGGGCTGGATGCCTACCACTACTACCACCCTCACCCAGGGCGGGCTGGATGCCTACCACCACCCTTAGCCAGGGGGGCTGGATGCCTACCACTACTACCACCCCCACCCAGGGGGGCAGGATGCCTACCACTACTACCACCCCCACCCAGGGGGCAGGATGCCCACCACTACTACCACCCTTAGCCAGGGGGCTGGATGCCTACCACTACTACCACCCTTAGCCAGGGGGCTGGATGCCTACCACTACTACCACCCTTAGCCAGGGGGGCTGGATGCCTACCACTACTACCACCCTCAACCAGGGGGCAGGATGCCTACCACTACTACCACCCTCACCCAGGGGGGCAGGATGCCCACCACTACTACCACCCTTAGCCAGGGGGGCTGGATGCCTACCACCACCCTTAGCCAGGGGGGCTGGATGCCTACCACTACTACCACCCTCAACCAGGGGGGCAGGATGCCTACCACTACTACCACCCTCACCCAGGGGGGCAGGATGCCCACCACTACTACCACCCTTAGCCAGGGGGTGCCAGATGCCCACCACCACTACCACCCTTAGCCAGGGGGCTGGATGCCTACCACTACTACCACCCTCACCCAGGGCGGGCTGGATGCCTACCACCACCCTTAGCCAGGGGGGCTGGATGCCTACCACTACTACCACCCCCACCCAGGGGGCAGGATGCCTACCACTACTACCACCCCCACCCAGGGGGGCAGGATGCCCACCACTACTACCACCCTCACCCAGGGGGGCAGGATGCCCACCACTACTACCACCCTTAGCCAGGGGGGCTGGATGCCTACCACTACTACCACCCTTAGCCAGGGGGGCTGGATGCCTACCACTACTACCACCCTCACCCAGGGGGCAGGATGCCCACCACTACTACCACCCTTAGCCAGGGGGCTGGATGCCTACCACTACTACCACCCTTAGCCAGGGGGCTGGATGCCTACCACTACTACCACCCTCAACCAGGGGGGCAGGATGCCTACCACTACTACCACCCTCACCCAGGGGGGCAGGATGCCCACCACTACTACCACCCTTAGCCAGGGGGGCTGGATGCCTACCACCACCCTTAGCCAGGGGGGCTGGATGCCTACCACTACTACCACCCTCAACCAGGGGGGCAGGATGCCTACCACTACTACCACCCTCACCCAGGGGGGCAGGATGCCCACCACTACTACCACCCTTAGCCAGGGGGTGCCAGATGCCCACCACCACTACCACCCTTAGCCAGGGGGGCTGGATGCCTACCACTACTACCACCCTCACCCAGGGCGGGCTGGATGCCTACCACCACCCTTAGCCAGGGGGGCTGGATGCCTACCACTACTACCACCCCCACCCAGGGGGCAGGATGCCTACCACTACTACCACCCCCACCCAGGGGGCAGGATGCCCACCACTACTACCACCCTTAGCCAGGGGGGCTGGATGCCTACCACTACTACCACCCCCACTCATAGGATGGACAATGCATGACACAACAAGCACACCACAACCTAGGGAATGCAAGATTAAGACATCCCCCCACCACCATGACAAGCGTGTGAGCAGGCTGTGTAAAATGCCTACAACACCGAACATGACATTGAACATACAATGTGACCCCCTAGCACATGTGCCACACATATATGTGTGTGGCACCCACAATGCAAGCAGCCCATGACCATTGTGGCAATGGGGCCTAAACCCCCATCATCACAGTGACCAAAAGGCAAGTGTGGGGTCCATAGCTGAAGCACATTTTGACCATTGTGGCAATGGGGTCTAAACCCCCATCATCACAGTGACCAAAAGGCAAGTGTGGGGTCCATAGCTGAAGCACATTTTGACCATTGTGGCAATGGGGTCTAAACCCCCATCATCACAGTGACCAAAAGGTAAGTGTGGGGTCCATAGCTGAAGCACAGTTTGACCATTGTGGCAATGGGGCCTAAACCCCCATCATCACAGTGACCAAAAGGCAAGTGTGGGGTCCATAGCTGAAGCACATTTTGACCATTGTGGCAATGGGGTCTAAACCCCCATCATCACAGTGACCAAAAGGCAAGTGTGGGGTCCATAGCTGAAGCACATTTTGACCATTGTGGCAATGGGGTCTAAACCCCCATCATCACAGTGACCAAAAGGTAAGTGTGGGGTCCATAGCTGAAGCACAGTTTGACCATTGTGGTAATGGGGTCTAAACCCCCATCATCACAGTGACCAAAAAGCAAGTGTGGGGTCCATAGCTGAAGCACATTTTGACCATTGTGGCAATGGGGTCTACACCCTCATCATCACAGTGACCAAAAGGTAATTGTTGACAAAGAAAGAGCTGCAACTGCCAAACTGCATGGATCATTCCTGGTCACAGAACCAAAAACTCATCTGTGGCAAAGTAGTGTATGTGTCCCATTGCAACATAAATTGGGGGAGCCAAATACTGCAGTGCAAATGAAACATTCCTTTGGCCATGTGCAGACAAACAACACCCATGGTGGCTGAGACCGTCAACAGTCATCAATGACACAATGACAGAAGTGACCATCAGAATGCAGAACCACATATTTGCACCAATGGGCACACAAATGCAGATACCCTGTGGAGACAGCAGATGTGAGGTGAACAGATACCATACCATGGCAGCAATGGGACACACAAACCATGATCACTGTGCTGACCGATGACCTAGGAGTCCCAGGGACAGCAGGGGAAACACACCAAACAACATACAGCCAATGGCACACCCAAGATATGCCAATGCAGTGGTGCAGATGCACAAACACAAACAGGCAGACCAACACTGTCATCATACACAGCAGGTGAGGGGTGGGGGTGCCATTGTCCCCAGGCAACAACACAACACATGAGGAGAGCTGAATACCAATCATACAGATGTGCATACACTGCCACACTAAGGTAACTCATGGATCCAAATCCCCTATGTGGGCAAGCAGGCATTGACAGGTGAGAGGGAGCACAAAACACACATGTCACACAGGCACGTAGGAACAACAACTGACACAGCAAGTCACAGACACACCACAGCACCACCCCCAGGGCCCCCACAATGTGGTGACCCTGGGCTGAAGAAAAATACCACTGTGATGACAAAGCTAAATGTCGTTCACACTGTGAACCACAGTCAGGTGTCCTGAGCAACTAACTACCATCACACCTACACAAGCACAAATCAATCAGCATGGCCAGTAAGCCAAGGCCAACATGGAGGCAGGGGACTAGCCGGGCAACAACTCTCATCTGCACACACTCAACACCACACCCCTCGACCTCCAACAATGTGCAGCAGTGAAGTACACATGCACTGGTGACATTGCACATGCACCCATTACTATTCCAGGGTGGTGGGTGGGAACCAAGGTGTAGAAACACATCACACATGGACACTCAACAAGACTCCTGAATGTCTGACACACTGCACACTACGCTGTACATGGACATGACGGCAATACCACACCGACCAATGGGATCCCAGCCACAGTCACACACCAATGAAGAAGCCAAGGTCACCCACAAAGAACACACATAGACAACAACCAACATTGCAGCCCGGACCCTAAGGAGTGCCAGCAGTCACACACACAACGTGTCACAATCACTGAAAGATAACACAAACTGGAAATCACATGACAGGGGCAAACAACAAGTGCCAAAGGGAAACCTGACTGTGACCCATCTGCGTCAGCACACAAACTCTGCCCTGACAGCAAACACACCTATGGGTGACACCCTGATGACCAGTAATGTGCCATGCACCCACATCACAGAGAACACAGGGAGAAGACTTTGGGGGAACATAGCTCAAGTCAGCAAGCATCACAAACAGGTACAACACTAGGGATCACAGCATGCGCAGATGA
This sequence comes from Calotriton arnoldi, assembly GCA_963921515.1. Lineage (NCBI taxonomy): Eukaryota > Metazoa > Chordata > Amphibia > Caudata > Salamandridae > Calotriton > Calotriton arnoldi. Next base: position 758,066 of record CAWUFW010008648.1, on the reverse strand, counting down.
ATGGAAGTGAACACACAGACATGCACATACAACACACACCTTGGGCGCAGGCAATGTCACACGTGTACACACTGCCATGAGGGGACTCCACTCCTGTGTGAGGAAAGCTGTGCCATATGTTGCCTCAGTAGGGCCCCATCATGTCAGCTGAGCACTTGGTCACACAATCAACAATTAGCACCAAATGAGGGCTCCCATCACATCAGCCTGGTCATGGATGTGCCAACGGAATCATCAGCACAGATCCAACACACTTGTATAGCAATGTTGCACTGACTACACGGATGAGTCCCTCCCCATTGATGCCCAAACCTGCATGTCCACTGGAGATGGCAACACGGTCAGGGAAGTAGACAAATGCAACGATGGCAGGCACAACAGATGTGCAGGGGTGGAAGCCACAGATATGAAATTGCCAATGTAAGTAGGAAACCCATTGCCAAATACTGAACACATGACACCCTCAGATGCTGCTATTGATGACATGGATACACCACATGATAGGACACATTCCCCCTGGACCACATGGGTTCCTGCACAGTAACACTTCATAATCATGAGACCAGATATCACCATCACTGCAGCAAGGGCATGGTTAGCTGCACCAACAACATGTACATCTGAAGCATGAGCACTAGAGAAAAGAAAGTTGCTTTATTCAGCATATGTGTTGAGGCCAAACGAAGTCCTGAAAAAAGAGCAAAGGCCAATGGCCAGTCCATTGTCAAAGTTCAAACAGGGTGACACTGGCAGATGTCACCCTACGCATGCCTGCACAATACCAGGGACAATCCACTAGGAGGGGCAACCGGGGGCAGGCCAGGCACCGCAGGGACAGGATCAGGGCTCACCAGGGGGAGTCAGGGAAGGGGTGGTGGGTGCTGGAGAGCCACTGACAACTGCAGTGGAGGTGTCTGACATGGTGTGTGCCGGCACAACTGGGGGGCATGACACAGATGTCGTGGGTGCCGGCACAACTGCAGTGGACCCTGCAGATGGGGTGGACAGGTCCGCCACTGCAGTGCCCAAGTCAGACAGGGCGGTAGTGGACTCCACTGCAGTGCCTACCTCCAGGGGAGGAGAATGGGGAACAGGCAAGGTGGGTTGGACAGAGGGGGGGACACCCTCACCACATCAGTGGCACAGACAAGCGCAGCGGGGGGTGTGGTGCTGGGAGAGCAAGTGGCAGGGGGAGAAGGCCGGAGCATCTTGGGGATGGTATATCTGTGGGTGGGGGAACCTGGGGCAGGGTGTGGTGGGGGCACCTGTGCAGTGGGGGCCTGAGGGATGGAGGACGGAGACCTTGTGCCTGAGCTGCAGGGCGGTGGCGGGGTCTTGCTCTTAGCACTCCGGGGGGACTTGCGGGTGGGGGCCTCAGTCCGTCTGCGCCTGGGGGAGGGTGTCCGGGGGCGAGGGGCACTCTGCTCCGTGTGGGTGGGCTTCCTCTTCCCCCAAGATGCTGGAGCAGCTTCATCGGTGGGGAAGAGGCCGAGGTCACAGAGGAAGAGCTGCTGTGACTTTGGGGTTGCAGGTGAGGCAAGGGAGGGTGCTTTGGAGGGAGAGGGAACTGAGGACTGCGCAGTGCATGTGGATGCGTGTGTGTGTTCCAGGGCCCCATCCCCTGTGAGTCTGGCTTCAGTCCCCTGAATGTGCTTGCGTGTGCGTTTTGTCATTGGCGTGTGTGTCAGTGTGCTGGATGTGTGTGTGCTGGTGTGTGCCTGTGCCGGTGTGTGTGTGCCTGGGATGGGTAAGGTGCTGGGGAGTGTGGATGGAGCAGAGGCAGGAGGGGTGAGGGACCGTTTGAGGAGGGACACTGCTGCCGTCAGGGAGGAGTCCATGGACCTATTGCCCCTCTGTAGGTCAGACATGCCCGATGAGATGCCCTCCATGAACGACACCAGCTGAGTCAACAGCGCGGTGTGCGCATGGAGGACACTCAGCATGGCTGTCTGCCCTACATGGAGCTGGCGAAGGAGGTACACAGACTCCTCACTCAGGGCAGCAGGGGACACAGGGGCAGGGGTGCGGTGCCTGGCCCAAAGGAGACACGCTCCCGGACATGGGAGCCTCCACGGACCTGGGGAATGGGAGCCGATGGGAGGGCGGTGGTGGTGCTGGTGGTGGCGGGGACAGCAACACTAGCTGGGGTGTGGTGGCTGCTGACACCCGCCTCCATAAGGGAGTCATCCTCCGAGTTGCTCTGGTCCTCAGCTGAGGTGGATGGTGCTGAGGACTCCTCGGTGTGGCTCCCCTCGCCCTCCGTGCCACTGGGTCCCTCCGACCACTCCTCGGCTGCTGACCCAGTCTGGCTCTCCGGCTCCTCCTGGTCCGTGGAGCTGTCCCCTTCCGTGGCCGTGGATGTATCTGCAAACAATGGGGAAACAGACAGACATCAGTCACCTGCACCAAACGCACACACCACTGTGAGCACAGCACATTACAGAGCAAGCCCTGGCATCATTAGTTGTACATTGGTAAAAGTGCCCGAACTGAACAGGAGAAGCCAATTGTCAGTCTGATGCCAAGCATGGCACTCACATCCCACATGGCCTTGCACCCATCTGTCTGGTGTCTGTTGGATTGCAACACCCCAGTGTGGACACATGCACCAAGTACACAGTAGTTGGACAGTGCAGAGGACACGGTGTGGCATGTGGACATGCACACATCACAGCTCTTGCCACTGAGTCAGTACAGGTTTCCGGATGAAAGGGATGCCCAGAGTCAAATAGGAAATGCATGTGATGCATACCAGCGACAGACACCATGATGCACCCATGTCCTGATAGCCAGCGCCACTATGGTGTGCATGTAGCACATGTCACTCCCCTGCAGGCTCACCAATCAGTAGACACATGCCATGGCGGAGGCATGACTGCAAAGTCATACATCACTGTCTCAGTGATGTATGACTTTGCAGCCAGACAACAACACTCTGCACTGTGTCACAATAGTAGGTCATGGGGAATGCAAGTCCTGGAGCTGCACAAGTGCACATGTACATCCCCCACAACACATCCTCTTAACCCTCATCTGTCCAGGTCATACCTATTGGACATATGGGAGACCTGTGACACTACCCTCTGAACCTGAGCCCCTCACACTCTGCTGTGCATGGGGAACAGCTGCCTGAACTTCACATTTACATGCCCCAGTCTGCATGGGCAGCTGATCAGACACCTATGTGTCACACAAGTATCGTCTCCTATGGTCACATCTCCAGTGGCATGCTGAGCCCCTACCAAGAAACTCCACAGCAGTCCTGGTGACTAATCCACAGCACACTGACACAGAGGCAGACACCTGAGGGGCAAATCACTGTGCACAATGTGTCCTCTGATACACGGGAGTGGGAGTACAGAGTGTATTGTATGGCCTGGAGTAGGCATGACTGTCCAGCCCCACATGAATGAGGGATGAGCCCTGGACTGTAGGCAGCTGGCTAAGTATGTGTGACACACGTCATATACATACTCCTGGGGCCCAAACATTGTTCCCACCCGCAGCATGGGTGTGTGCCAGGTACCCCAGCCACATGTGGTGGATCAGCTCAGCAATTGGACCACAGATCAAAGTAACACGCTGAATACATGTCAGAATACAGGCATTGTGTAAGCAATGGACCCACCCATGATGCCCACCACAGAGTCAGGGAAACAGATGCTGTCTCCCACCTTGAGTCAAGCAAACTGCAAGGACACAGTCCTAAGTGACAGAATTCCCTGCATGTAAGGGCCACACCTGGGTATCAGATGAGGAGTGGGCAGTGCACAATAGAGGGACATGGCTCCTGGACAACATGACTGCTGTACTGTGGCAGTTCAACCTGGCCCGAGGAGGGCACATAACATGTTAGACAGAGTACACAGTGCAGTCTTTGACTCACCCCCTCCTTGCTGCTCTCTGGCCTTCAGCTGCCCATCCAGGTCTGGAAAGACCACCGCCAGGATCCTGAGCATGTGGGGGGTCAGGGTCCGTGTTCCGCCCCTCCTGCGAGGAGGCGACAGCTTCAGCTGGACCCGTGCAATCCTCCGGGTCCAGCCCCGAAGGTCCTGCCACCTCTTTTGGCAGTTGCGGATCCGGCGCTTGTAGACCCCCACGGACCGGACAGCCCGGACGATGTCCTTCCAGATCTCATGCTTCCGATGGGCAGAAGCCTGTCAGGATGACAAAGTGATAAGGACATTACTACACATGCAACATATCCGTGCATGACACAGTTGCATATACATGTCGCAATCACAGGGGCACATGGTGTACCCAGGCAGTGCACGGCTGCCCATGGACAGTTTTCCAGAAGTCACTACATGGTATCATAGCATGGGGAGTAAAACCCTGTTCAGAAGCACTGTCACTGCACCATACCTGTCCAGTGCAAGTCACTACACACTATGGGGGTGACAACTACTCAGTGAGCCTGCTAGCCAGTGGTGTGCTGACTCTCAGCCTTGGTAGTCAGACAAAATGCACATTCAGAAAGGCAGTGTACAGAACACTCACCTGCTCCCCTGGTGTCCCATACAGCTTGCTGTACTGTGGAAGTAGGCTGTCCAGCAGGGCCTGGTTCTCTTCAAGGCTGAAGGCTGGGGCTCTCTCCACAGTACGTGCCATTGCAGGGTCCAGAGGGGCAGAGACAGCAGCAGTGCAGTGGCAGATGTCGTCCTGGAGCATGTAGTGCAGGCAAGTGGGCTCTCAGGGGAACATGCAGCAATATATATGTGCTGGAGAGGCAGATACTGTCCCTTGTGTCCAAAGTGATAGGTCCAAGTCGTTTGCATCTTCTGAATCTGGCCAATCCATGGAATAGCAGCACCAAAACACGTCCACAGCATCCTTCAAATCTTCAACTTCATGACATACATGATTTTGCAACATTGTTGTGGGTGACCAACTGATTTTCCAGCAACCGACTCGTTCGAATATTCAAAAACGCGTCCGTTGCCAGGCAAGCCCATTGTCAATGGGTGCGCACCGATCGGTCCATTGCTGTTCAACGCGCACAGGGGTACAACGCGTACCCGCACACATTGAAAGCAATGGGCCGGCCGGAGGCACCGATCGGTCCATTGCTGTTCAACGCGCACAGGGGTACAACGCGTACCCGCACACATTGAATGCAATGGGCCGGCCGGAGGCACCGATCGGTCCATTGCTGTTCAACGCGCACAGGGGTACAACGCGTACCCGCACACATTGAATGCAATGGGCCGGCCGGAGGCACCGATCGGTCCATTGCTGTTCAACGCGCACAGGGGTACAACGCGTACCCGCACACATTGAATGCAATGGGCCGGCCGGAGGCACCGATCGGTCCATTGCAGTACAACGCGCACAGGGGTACAACGCGTACCCGCACACATTGAATGCAATGGGCCGGCCGGAGGCACCGATCGGTCCATTGCTGTTCAACGCGCACAGGGGTACAACGCGTACCCGCACACATTGAATGCAATGGGCCGGCCGGAGGCACCGATCGGTCCATTGCAGTACAACGCGCACAGGGGTACAACGCGTACCCGCACACATTGAATGCAATGGGCCGGCCGGAGGCACCGATCGGTCCATTGCTGTTCAACGCGCACAGGGGTACAACGCGTACCCGCACACATTGAAAGCAATGGGCCGGCCGGAGGCACCGATCGGTCCATTGCTGTTCAACGCGCACAGGGGTACAACGCGTACCCGCACACATTGAATGCAATGGGCCGGCCGGAGGCACCGATCGGTCCATTGCAGTACAACGCATCACTGTACATGTGACTGGCATATGTCAGCATGCCTGTCTCAGATGGACATATGCCAGCCACAGATAGCTCCCAGGGAGTGAGGGGCACACCTACATCACGACAGCCTGTCCAAACCTTATCATAAGGCATGTAAGGCTGCATTTCCTATTGTGTGTATGTTGGTGTACATGTTGTCCTGTGGGTGTCACCTGTGGGCAGCCACCCCCAGGCTGTGCACGTGTTCATGGGGACAGGATCATGGGTGTTACGTGTACGTGACCACTGTGATGTGCAACTGTTCATATCTGTGCATGTGCCATGGTCACATTTCACAGTGGTGTTTGTGTATGTCATGTCACATACCCCGTGAGTCCCATGTGGGACGGTATGTTTGAGCCAGGGTGTCCCAGTGGCACAATAGTGATGGCCCTCCACAGTCTTTGTGCATGTAGTGTTTACAATGTCTCTGATTTCATGTGCACAATGGGAGACAGTCTCCACATCCACGTTGTGTGTGCATGGACTCTGATGTTGTGCGTGTGTGTCACAGACGTCCATGGCTCTCCTGCCATGGCAAGTGTGGCCACTACCTGTGGGGGTCATGTTTGTTTTGTTGTGGTGTACACATGATACTCCAGGTGATGCCAGTGTCCATGTGGCATTACAGGGTCCCTGGGAATGTGCCTGTCGTTGAGCTGTGGTGCCTGGGGCACATCTGTCCTCACATGTCACTGGGGGGTGACTGTGACACAGCATCATGATATCCAATGGGCCAAACAGGGACAAATTGATGCCACCTGTAGGACCGTGTTGACAGATGTTGACCATGTATGTACCATAAATGTCGTTCCGGTACTGCACACTTCATGTAGTTGTGCCTCATGATGATGTATGTTGGGATCTTGAGTGTGTTCAATGCCGCATATGTGGGGTGACTGACGATCTTGCTTACTTCTCCTCTGCACTGCAGGGCTCCTGCTGTCCATCGGCCATTCCCAGACCTGGCAACGATGGTGGAACGGGACAGCATCCGACGGTACCGCTTCACCAGGCAGCTGATTGAGGATTTTGCAGTGCAGTTGTCCCCACATTTGCAGCCTGGCCGGCCGTATCCTACAGCGCTGACCCCCAAGGTGAAGGTGATGGCAGCCCTACACTTCTTTGCCACCGGTACCTTCCAACATACTGTGGCGTCTGCTGGTGGGATGTCACAGACCATGTTCAGCCGTGTGCTCCGCGATGTTTTGGCGGCAATGTTGCTCTTCCTGAACCGGTACATCTATTTCCCTAGACTGCGACGACTCACTGACGTGAAGAGTGACTTTTATGCCCTGGGGAGGATGCCGCATGTCATTGGCTCCATTGATGGGACACATGTGGCTTTGGTACCACCACAGGCCCAGGAGCAGGCCTACAGGAACCGCAAGCACTACCACTCGGTCAATGCACTGGTGGTGTGTCTTGCAGACATGACCATCACACACGTGTGTGCCCGTTTCCCTGGTTCAGCACACGATGCCTTTGTGATGAGGAGTAGTCGCATCCCCAGGTTGATGGCACAGATGCAGAACCAGCGTGCCTGGCTTGTCGGTGTGTACTGACTTTGTGCCATTGTGTGTGATCTGATCTGTAGTATTCCGCCCACTTTTCCAAGTCAGCTGATGTGCACTTGTCTGTCCGTAGGTGACTCAGGATACCCCAACATGCCGTGGTTGCTGACACCCCTCAGGAACCCTGTGACACCTGCCCAGATGCGCTACAATGAGGCACATGGTCGGACCAGGAGAGTGATTGAGCGGACCTTTGGTCTCCTGAAGAGCCGCTTCCGCTGCCTGGACAAGACCGGAGGGTCCCTCCCATATGCCCCTGCGAAAGTGTGCAAGATTATCATCGTCTGCTGCATGCTCCACAACCTGGCAGTGCGGAAGGAGTTGCCTCTCATCCAGGATGACGATGACCAACATCCGCCACCTGTGGAGGATCCTGGCCTGGACCACGATGCCAGTGACGATGATGATGATGATGGTGATGGTGATGTCCGCACACAGCTCATCACCAACTTCTTTAGCTGAATGTGAGTATCCTGAGGTGTCATGTGAATGATGTGAGTTGGCATGATGTGTGGGTGGTGCTCTGGTGCTGTTGGAGTGTGTCCATGGGCTACTTGACAGGATGTGTGTTGCGATGTGTGGTGACAGGTGGGCTGTACTCCCCAACAGTGTTGACATGCTAACTTGGTTCTGGGTGGGTATCTTGTAACATGTATTGTGCATGAGTTTTGCTGTTCTGTCCTGTACTGCATTGCTTTTGACTGTGTGTCATTTCTGTCCTTCACAGGGTACTTTCAGATTCGTTTGGTCAACTGTGTCCACCGACGACGTGATTGCACATCCAGGCTGGTAGCTGTTGTGTCCCTACAGGTGATGTGCGCCACACCCATGGACTTCCTTCTGTCTACAGTTGTTGACTGTGTGCCCGCTACCAGGTGGGGTTACCTTGCATCTGTAGTGGTTACGGCATGTTGCTACTGTGTAATAAACCTGTGCTTCACTTAGTGATGTGCGTTGTCTGTGGTCACACATTTGACTGCCATTTGCTTACTGCACCTGTGGGCTACTTGACTACAACTGGGAATGGGTGTGGTGTCTGTGCATTGCACCGTCTTCCCTGGCAACATCAGTGTAGGCAATGAGTCAGATGGCCTAGGTGTGTATGTGTTGTGTAGCCCTGGTGGTGTGTCTCCCTCATATGTGTCACGTTGCCTGTACTCACATGCCTGTGTTGTCCTTGCTGTTGCAGTTCGCATACACTGTGTAATTTTGCAGTTCATCATCCCCATAACAGCACCCACGTTGGAATCACGACAGAGGCAAGTATGGTGTATTAGTGTGTTTATTGTGATAATAGTGCATAGGATGGATTGTGCTGTACATGAATCTTGCAATCCCAAGTTCCTAGATGAATAGAAAGTCCAGGTAGACAGGATCCCCAGTATCGGGGCCACTGTTGTCTGACACATTGTTCCAACTTATACTCCCCATGCAATGTGTGGGAGTAGTGTTGCCATCAACAGGGTGAACAGTCTGTGCACAAAGGCGAAAATCCAGAACAGGTTCAGGCTTCCTGGGAGTTGCGCTTGGCCATCAGCCTCTCACTTTCCCCTCCTCGGACGACCCCTCTTCTTGGGGGGGGGCCCTCAAGTGCAGGCTGCTGCGGTGCAGGGGACTCTCCGCCAGAGTCCTCCTCCCTCCCTGTGGCAGTTGCAGTTTGTTCGGTACCAGATGTTGTTGGCACACAGGGAGGTGTGGACTGGTTGCTGTTCATCTGGCGGAGGCATTGTAAAATGTCCCTGTGCACCGCCGTCATCTCATGTAGTACATCCCACTTGGACTCCACGCGGGTCATGTGGGAGTCCACACGTGACATGTGGGAGTCCACACGTGACATGTGTGACTCCACTTGGGACATGTGGGAGTCCAAGCGGGCATGATGGGCAGCCTGCTGCTGTTTGATGTCTCTGAGGAGCCCCACTACCTGGCTGAGCTCTCCGGTGCTGGACTGGTACGCATCAGCTATGCGTACCAGTTGTGGGTCTTCATGCACACCAGCAACGTCTGCAAGCAGCGACCTCTGTCTCCCACCGCTCCCACCACCCCTGCTGACATGTGCAGTGTGTGCAGTTGCACGCACAGATAACCCTGGTCCACCTTGGGGGTTGGTGGTGGTGGTGGTGTCCATGGCCCCAGGTTGGTCCAGGGTCACTGCGCTGGTGTTGTTCCTTATTCTGTCCATGTCGGCAGGGATGGTATTCGTGGTGACAGTCGTTGGAGGGGTGGGTGCAGGGGGTGCAGCTGGTGGACCTGCTGGTGCTGCAGCTGGTGGTCCTGCTGGTGCAGCATGTTGACTTGCACCGGATGTGCCAGGTTGTTCATCGTCCGAGGAGGACAGAGGCTGTACGACGCCAGTGAGCTCGGCATCCTCTTGAGCCTGGGACTGGGACTCCTCAGCGTCTGCTGCTGTGTCCCTATCATCACCTGTTTTTGGGAGACACAAACAATGTATGTCATGTTTCTGCAGGCATCAGTGGTTGACACACCTGACAGTTGTGACTGTGCCTCGGGGTGCGGGCCTGTACATTGTATTGTCCTAAGTCGTCACAGTCAGGGGTTGATATTGGTGTGGCACATTGTCCTGCATTATTTGGGCATTTCTATGTATTCTCTGGGGTGTGAACATGGTCTGCATTGATTGTGTTTGGTTGACAGCCAGACCTCCTTCCCACCCACCCACCCACCCAGTCAGTTATCCCACCATGGAACGTGCTTGCATTGCAGGGAGTGTAAGTTGTCTCTCAGGATGTCAGTCAGTGGTGTCCTGCTGTTTGTTGGTGCACAGTTGGCAGCAGGGCCTTGTGCTCCCCACAGCAGTAGCCAGTGTCAGCCATCTTGTGAGTCCTTCTCCACTCCCTGTGATGTGAGCATGGTTCAGGGTGGTGTTGATGGGACAGTTGTGGGGGTGAGCTATGTCTGTGACTACGTCTCCCATCATGCTATTGCCTCCACCCCCTTCCCAGCATGCCCATGCTTCCTTCCTTTTGACTCTGCTTCCCTGTGGGGTGGGCTGGCTGTGCTGACAGGATGGCTGGGAGTGTTGTCCTGGCAGTTGTTTGGCTAAGAGTCCCAAGAGTGTCCCTGTGCTTCACACAACATAACCCAGGGTGGTGGTGCTTTGTGGGATCTTGTGTTAGGATGGAGGGCGTTGCATTCTACCAGGTGGGTACTGTGGAGTTTGTGTTGGGGGGGTGTGAGGGGAGGTGCTGGTGACTATAGTCAGTGCTGCAAGTCCCCCTTCCCACCCAGCCAGCCAGATAGCCCACCATGGAACGTGCTTGCATTGCAGGGAGTGTAAGTTGTCTCTCAGGATGTCAGTCAGTGGTGTCCTGCTGTTTGTTGGTGCACAGTTGGCAGCAGGGCCTTGTGCTCCCCACAGCAGTAGCCAGTGTCAGCCATCTTGTGAGTCCTTCTCCACTCCCTGTGATGTGAGCATGGTTCAGGGTGGTGTTGATGGGACAGTTGTGGGGGTGAGCTATGTCTGTGACTACGACTCCCATCATGCTATTGCCTCCACCCCCCTTCCCAGCATGCCCATGCTTCCTTCCTTTTGACTCTGCTTCCCTGTGGGGTGGGCTGGCTGTGCTGACAGGATGGCTGGGAGTGTTGTCCTGGCAGTTGTTTGGCTAAGAGTCCCAAGAGTGTCCCTGTGCTTCACACAACATAACCCAGGGTGGTGGTGCTTTGTGGGATCTTGTGTTAGGATGGAGGGCATTGCATTCTACCAGGTGGGTACTGTGGAGTTTGTGTTGGGGGGGTGTGAGGGGAGGTGCTGGTGACTATAGTCAGTGCTGCAAGTCCCCCTTTCCACCCAGCCAGCCAGATAGCCCACCATGGAACGTGCTTGCATTGCAGGGAGTGTAAGTTGTCTCTCAGGATGTCAGTCAGTGGTGTCCTGCTGTTTGTTGGTGCACAGTTGGCAGCAGGGCCTTGTGCTCCCCACAGCAGTAGCCAGTGTCAGCCATCTTGTGAGTCCTTCTCCACTCCCTGTGATGTGAGCATGGTTCAGGGTGGTGTTGATGGGCCAGTTGTGAGGCTGAGCAATGTCTGTGACTACCACTCCCATCATGCTATTGCCTCCACCCCCCTTCCCAGCATGCCCATGCTTCCTTCCTTTTGACTCTGCTTCCCTGTGGGGTGGGCTGGCTGTGCTGACAGGATGGCTGGCAGTGTTGTCCTGGCAGTTGTTTGGCTAAGAGTCCCAAGAGTGTCCCTGTGCTTCACACAACATAACCCAGGGTGGTGGTGCTTTGTGGGATCTTGTGTTAGGATGGAGGGCATTGCATGGCTACTTGAATGGATGAATAGTTGGATGGGTGAAGAATGGTGAATGAATTAATACAAAAATTAATGACAACAAATGAAGGCTTATGGCAACTGACCAAGTGTGGGTGCTCTGGCTTTCATTTTAAATCCTGCATTAAAACGTCACCCTTCTCAGACACTATCACCTGCAACCCTTGTGAAACATGCATAGCCCAGGTGTTTTTAACATAGTGCTGCAAATAATTAAACACAAGGCATTAAGCTTTGATCTAAAATGGGAGAGAGAAAGAAATAACAATAAAGTGACTGAATTGCACAATGTGAAACCAGGAAATCTTGTCTCAATCCCCGCTTCCACTTGATCACATTGTGTGGTCCTAAGCAATGACTTTTTTCACAGTGCCTCCTTTTCCTCCATTGTCACATCAGAGCACCTTTTAATACATATGTTCAGGGTGTACGCCACACAAAAATACAAGACTGTAATGTTACTCCATTTATAGTAACACACTAGGCCACGTATGGTAGTCTGACAGAATATCACGAATCGCGAACAACAATATTGACATACCAGAAAAAAAAAATATATATATATATATATAAATACATATATATATGTATATATATACATATATATATGTATTTATATATATATATATATTTAAAAATGCAAAGCAATATTTCACCAATTTTTTTAGAAAACATTAAATAATTTTTTTTAACAATAGCTTAAAAGTAAAAATTAACAAACAGTTAAACAACCAAAAAATGTATGTAACATAATTTAATTATTAAAATGAATATACAAATTTGTCTTATTAATACTGTGAACTAAATATATAACTTATATATATATATATATTTATACATATATAAAGGAAGTGCCTATTTTCCCTGCCGCCCACCAGATAGTACAGAATCTCTGCTATTTACCCAGTGGCTGGAAAAATAGCACATAATCTCTGCTGTTTGGCTAGCCATAGTCTAATTAGTAGAGATGATGTAAAATTTGACAAGCGGCTGGATAAGAAGTGTGAAGGGAATTTTTTGTTTTTCTAGCCAGAAAAAAGGGACTCCAGGCAATGACAGATTGGTGGCCATCTTGTAATGGGGATGGAACATGTGTGAAGGATTTGAAAGTAAGTGCATATACAAATGTGTAATAGTTTGTAGAAAGGTAAGTACATGAATTAAGCTAAGTTGTTTACAGATGAAAAAAGTAAAGTCAATTTTGAATTAAAACATTGTTGTTATTTTAATATTCAAATAAGACATGTAGAAATGAAACAGAAGCTTCAGGACATGAACACAGAGATGAAATTAAGTTACTTACCTGTAACTGAAGTTCTCCAGTATTGGAATCTTTCATAGATTCACATGCTTGAACCATTCCCCGTCGTCGAGATGGGAGCCCCCCCAGTACCTTTAGAAAGCAATGTAATGATAGGTATAGACTAGAAACGGCCTAGCCCCTTAGTTTAGTAACCTATCATAGTCATTTTTAAAAAAGAGACCAAACTTAGGTCTTAACCAATCAGGTTGTATCACCCTTTAGAACACTCCTGTGAGAAGCTGCAGTCCCTCTGATTTTAGAGTACAAGTGCATAATATTCATATTCGCTGAGAGAGAGTTACAGGTAAATAACTGAATTTCTTACTCCAGTGTTGGAACTTTCATAGATTCACATGATTGAATCAGATTAAACAGCAGTTGAAGAGCACATTTTGTGGACTATCCAAAGCATAGCAAATATAAGAAACCCATATGCATTTATGTATGAGTGAACTAGAACTAGCTTATAAAGAAAATAGCAGTACATAAGGCAAAATATATATATATATATATATATATATATATATATATATATATATATATATATATATATATATTATCTACTGGCGGTCGCCAGTAGATAGTTATAGTTAGGACCTATTTTCCATAGGAAATCCGCGACATTCTATTTGAAATAACTCTTGCGTCGGTTGACGAATCTTCGTGAAATTTTCAAACTTTATGGCCCGCTCCGGTCCGCTCCTACCCTGAAAGTTTCGGGGTGATTCGTCAAGCGGGGGCCGAGAAAAAAGGGGGTCCCAAAACATGTTTTCCCCATTCATTTTCCCATAGGAAACTTTAGCCACGGCTACAGCTCGAACTGCTGAACGGAATTACACCAAATTTGGCAAAGAGGTAGTTCTTGGTTCAGAAAGAACCCTTTTGTTAAATGGTGTAAATCCGTTCAGTAGTTCCTGTGAAAATCAAAATGAAAATCACATATATATCTATGGCCGCGTCGGATTCGCGCACCCTCCCGATCACGAGCTGCATGCTAATTGGCTGTCAACACTCCAAATCAGGAAGTGTTGGCAGCCATTTTGTCCCTCGGTAGAACCGAGGGACAGAAACAAGTGCGCAAAACGCACAAAGGGGGCAGGGTAGAAACACCCTGACCCCTAGGTCTGCTCAGGGGTCCCACAAGGACCCCTGGGCAGAAAAAAGCATTTTTTTTTTTAAAAATCGGCGGGATGCGCTTAGGGTGCGCGGATCCCGCCGTAAAAAAAAAAAATGGAAGCGCGGTCTCCCGCGCTTCGATGCTATTTTGCCCCCGGGTGGGACAAGTCCCGGGGGCATGCGGGGGGGTTGGTTTTTAGTTAATGGGGGGGCCTCTAAGGCCCCCCAAGCCCCGGGGACCGCCACCCCCCGGGGCTTCTTTTTTAAAATTTGAAATACCTGTGTGGGGGGCTCCAGCCCCCCCACACGTTCGGGGACCGCCACCTCCCCGGGGCACTAAGAAAATACATGTGGGGGTCCGTTTCGGACCCCGAAGCCCCGGGACCACTACCTCCCGGGGCTATGTAGAAGTGGGGAGGGGGCCGCGCGGCCCCCTCATGGGGCCTGTGGTGGCCCTGGGGACCGCCACCCCCCAGGGCCGGCTCCTGCAGTGTCCCGGGGTGCCTACCCCGGGACACTGCTGTTTGCAATGGCAGGACGGGAGCCTCGCGGCTCCCGTCCTGCCATTGCAAACTTGCTTTGCTTCATTGAAGCGAGAGCAGGGAAACCTGCTCTCGCTTCAATGAAGCAAAGCAGATTGCTTTTCCATAAGGGGAGCTGCATGTCAGCAGCTCCCCTTATGGAACAGCAATGCAGGCTCCCGCAGGACGCGGGGAGCCGGCGGGACCGTGCGGGGATTGGGGACCCCCCCACGGTCCCCAACATATGGCCAGGCCCCGGGGGATGGGGTCCCCGGGGCCATTAGTGGCCCGGGAGGGGGGCCACGCAGCCCCCCTCCCAAAAAAAGGAATTTAAAAAAAAAGGACGCAAAGGCCGGCCCCGGGGGATGGGGTCCCCGGGGCCTTTAATGGCCTGAGGAGGGGGGCCACGCAGCCCCCCTCCAAATATTTATTTTTAGAAAAAAAAGAGGGCATGCCCCGGGGGATGGGGTCCCCGGGGCAAATACAGGCCCAGGGAAGGGGGGCCACGCGGCCCCCTTCCCGTTTTGAATAAAAAAAAATAAAAAAAAAAAGAACAGCCTCAGGCCCCGGGGGATGGGGTCCCCGGGGACAAAAGTGGACGAGGGAAGGGGGGCCATGCAGCCCCCCTCCCATAAAAAAAAAAGAAAAAAAAAAAAAAACGGCATCATGCCGGAGGCCCCGCCCCTCCCTGCAGCACTATGCAAACGCGCCCCCTGGTGCGTTGTAAGAAGGGAAGTAATTCCCCTTGAATACTGGGGTCCCTGCGGGCCAACTAGCCCACCAGGAATCTCCAGTATGCGCCAGGAGCTGCGTTGCAGAGAGGTGTTCAGAGGCCACGCCCTTTTACACCTCTCTGCAACGCAGCTCTGTGGTGCTTTTGGAGGTACATGGTGGGCTAGTTGGACTCCAGGGACCCTCAGGATTCAAGGGTACTTAATCCCCCAACTTAAAACGCGCCACGGGGCGCGTTTGCACAGTGGTGGAGGGAGGGGGCGGGGCTTCAGGTCACATGTGTGCAAACAGGCCCGTGGCGCGTTTTAAGATGGGGAATTAAATCCCCTTCAATCCTGAGGGTCCCTGGGGGCCAACTAGCCCACCAGGTACGTCCAGAAAGCGCCACAGAGCTGCGTTGCAGAGAGGTGTAAAATGGGGCGTGGCCTCTGAACACCTCTCTGCAACGCAGCCTCCTGGCGCATACTGGAGGTACAGGGTGGGCTAGTTGGACCCCAGGGACCCTCATGATTCAAGGGGACTTAATCCCCCAACTTAAAACGCGCCACGGGGCGCGTTTGCACAGTGGTGAAGGTAGGGTGCAGGGCACGTTATAGTTAGAAATTAGCATTTAAAAAACCTTTGAAATTCACTTAAAAAACCATAGGTTTCAGGCACGTTATAGTTAGAAATTAGCATTTAAAAAACCTTTGAAATTCACTGAAAAAACCATAGGTTTCAGACACGTTATAGTTAGAAATTTGCATTTAAAAAACCTTTGAAATTCACTGAAAAAACCATAGGTTTTAGGGACAGTTATAGTTAGTTGGACATTGCACTCGTACAAAACCCGTGAAATTCCCCCGTTATAGTTAGTTCAGCTAACTATAACTCGCGCCCCCGCAATGCACTGCTGATGACGTCACATATTACATCACTCATAACATGGTCAGTGACATCACTGATGACATGACTGTTGACATCTCAAATGACATCACTGATGACATCACTGATGACATCATCCATGTGATAATTTCATGCATCTTCTCACACCCTAATATAACTTTTGATACACCCACTATAAATTACAGACTGCCATTCTCAAAACCATACACACTCCAATACCAATAACTACATACCCACTCACTGATTCTTAGGTCTACACACACACACACATCTACTCACTCACCCGTACAGTCACTCATACTTACGGTCACTGAGTACAGGACTATCATATGCACTCATACACCTATATAAACACTCACACACCGCCACTCATCCATAGAGGTACTCACACACCTAGTCAGTCATGCAAAAAATTAATCACACACCCATTTACTCACCTATACAGTTATACACACACCAACTCACTTACTCATACAAATACTAGCACATTCTTCAGTGATGTCATCAGTGATGTCACTGACCATGTCATGAGTGATGTAATATGTGACGTCATCAGCAGTGCATTGCGGGGGCGCGAGTTATAGTTAGCTGAACTAACTATAACGGGGGAATTTCACGGGTTTTGTACGAGTGCAATGTCCAACTAACTATAACTGTCCCTAAAACCTATGGTTTTTTCAGTGAATATATATATATATATATATATACACAGAAACCATGGAAAATGTGCGTAATGAATATGCGGATGGTGGGAAGGCAGGAATGGCTCACCTTTAGTGGAAAAGATGTCGAGGCACTGCTTGACCCACTGCCGCATCACTATGAACTGCCGATTCCAAGCAATAGTGCTGAGTAAAGGTGTGTCTATTCTACCAGGGTGCTGCTCGGCAGATCTCAGGAAGAGAGACGCCAGCAAATAACGCCATAGAAGTAGACATAGCGCTTGTAGAGTGGACCCGTCCCGATGAGGTCAACAGTCTTCCAGCCTTCTGGTGACAAAATTGAATGGCGTTGGATATCCACCTAGAAATGTTTTGCTTTGGGAGAGGAAAGCATTTCTTTGGAGCGCTGTAAGCTACAAACAATTTAGAGGATTTACAATAAGCTTTAGTCTTGTCCAAGTAGAATTTTAGGCATCGCTTGACGTCTAAAGAGTGAAGTGTTCTTTCCGCTGAGGTTGCAGGATTCGGAAAGAAAGATTTGAGAACCACTGGTTCATTAAGGTGATAGTCTGCAGAGACCTTAGCAATGAATTTGGGATTTGTGCGGAGGATAACCCTGTTGTCCCCGAATTGGAGGAAAGGTTCTTGTATGGTAAAGGCTTGAATCTCACTGACCCTTCTGGCCAAGGTCAAGGCGAGGAGGAGGGCCAGCTTCCAGGAGAGAAATTTGATGTCCGCTTTGTGATGGGCTCTAAGGGATCCTTCATGAGCTGAAGACAGTCACAGTACAGTGTTCAGTTGCCACAGAGGAGGAAGAGGCCTTACGGGAGGAAATGTTCGGAATAAGCCTTTGAGAAATTGTTTAATGGTCCTGGAAGACCAAAGCGATTGAGATGTGAGCGATCGCCTGAAAAGGGAAATAGCTGCCAAGTGGACTTTCAGTGAAACATGAGCTAGATCTGACTTTGCCAGGTGAAGAAGATACAAGAGAATTTCTTCCTGAGAGGAGGAGAGAGGATGTATATTAGCCCGATGAAATCAGATGCAAAACCTTTTTCCATTTGAGGTGATAGGTTTTATTGGTACTATAAGCACGGGCCTTGGCTAGGATTTCTCTACAGTTTGATGGCATATTCATGTGTTGGAATTCATGGAACTCAGGAGCTATGCTGATAAATGAACAGACTTGGGATCCGGATGCAGCACATTGCCCTGATTCACTGTCAGTAGAGTGGGAAACTTTTTAATTGAATGTAGCACAGGAGAAGCAACTCCGTAAACCAGTGCTGGTGAGGCCATGCCAGAGTGATGAGAATTAGCTTGCAAGGTTCTGCTTTTATTTTCATTAGGACTCTTGGAAGGAGAGGAATTGGAGGAAAGGTGTAGGCAAAGATGCCGGACCATGTAATCGAACATGCATTCCCCCGTGACATGGGTTGGGGATGCCAGCTTGCATAAAACTGGTGTTTGCAGTTTTGGGGGGGTCGCGATGAGGTCCAAATTTGGCTTGCCCAAACAGAGAAAGATCTTATCCAGGGTCCTCCGGTGCAGTTCCTACTTGTGGCATGATGCTGTAAGCCGGCTGAGAGTGTCTGCTATAGTGTTCTGCCTCCCAGGAACATGTTTCGCTCGCAGACGCACCTTGTGATGGATGGACTATTCCCATATTTTCTGCGCTTCCTAGGATAGGAGGTGGGATCTTGTGCCACCCTGCTTGTTGATGTATGCATAGTGGATATATTGTCTATGCGGACGAGCACTACAGAATTGTGAATCCTATGGAGAAAGGCCTGAAAGGCAAGATGCACTGCTTTCAACTCTAGTAAGTTGATGTGTAATTGATGTTGAGCTGGCTGCCATTTGCCACTGGATTATGGAGGTAAGCGCCCCACCCCTCCAGGGAAGCATCAGTAGTGATGACTAGAGGGGACGTTAGAGGGTGAAAAGAGAGTCCGACTGAAAGATGTGCTTGTCTCGTCCACCAAGATAAGGCGCTGACCATTCCTGGAGAGACCTGGATGAGGTTGACGAACAAACCTGTCACTTGCACTCATTGTCAGTCCAATTCCTCTAGAAGTGGATGCATCCGTAGATGACAAAAGGGGATGAGAAGGATGCAAGAGGACATCATCCCTAGTAGGGACTTGGAGAGGTGAAAAGAAAGAAACTTTTTTCTTTAGACAGCCTGTGCCAGCATCATGAATTGTAGTTTTCTCTCTTGTGTGGGATACGCCTTGGAGGATGATATGTCCAGCGTGGCCCCTAAAAATGTTATGGTTTATGACAGATGATGGTTGGATTTCTCTAGGTTTAGAGTGAGACCTAGCTGTTTGAAGAGATCTGTGCTGGCTATTGTTGATGCACATGTGGTCTGTTGGGAAAGTGCCTTTACCAACCAGTCGTCTAGATAAGAAAAGAAGTGATGGTGGTGTTGTTTGAGAAAAGCTGCTACAGGTACGAAGCATTTTTGTGAAGAAGCGAGGGGCGGATTTGACATCAAAGGGGAGCACCTTGAACTGGTAGTGGCTTCCGGCTACTGTTAATCTTAGAAATGTCCTGTGTTTTGGGTGGACAGGTATATGAAAATATGCATCTTGGAGGTCAAGGGTTGTCATAAAGTCCCCCTGGTTCAAGAGCTGCAGCACCTCCTGCAGTGTTACCATGTGGAATGATTGCTTCCTGAGAAAGCTGTTGAGGTTTCTGAGGTCTAGAATTGGCCGCCACTTCCTTGACTTTTTGCGGATTAAGAAGAAACAGGAATAGAAACCTTTTCTTTTGCGGGCTATAGTAACTTTCTCTATAGCTCCCTTTTTAGGTCTCGCCTAGGCAGCGTGCATGCGCTGTCTCTCCGAGACATCAAGTAATCTCTATCAGGGGTGAAACTCCCCCTTTTGCCGGGGAATTTCTCCTGCCGCTTGCCATTTGTAAACACTGGCATTGCTTTCGTTACAGGGCTTATTATTGGCTTTAGAGGCGATGCATCACTTCCGTTTATTCCGGAAGCAGCACCGCCTAACTACAGTTTTCGTCCGCTTTCGTGGCCAGTTTTGTTTCTGCAGGGCCGTATCTTTTCATTTATGGACTACTTCATTGTTTTTTTTTTAAAGCACCATGGCGCCTGATTCACCCATAGCGGCCCGCGCATTTCTTTTGTTTTCTCTATTTTTTTAAAACTGTGTATGGTTTATATTCTCACAACGCGGCACAACGGTAATGGCGCCTGTGCATCTTCACAACGCGGCACGACGGTAATGGCGCCTGTGCATCTTTTAAAATGTGTGACTTCTAATGGCGCCCATGTGTTTTATTTTTTTAAATGCGGGTTCAGTTAACAAAATATATATATTTATTTTTGCAGCGCGGGACGCTTTAAGAATAGCGTCCGCGCGCCTTGCTTTTGTGCTGCTCAGAGAGCGTCTTGGCAGGCACGAATCGCTGCACTCTCACAAGAATGCAAACAGCCTGGACGGGCTGCGTTTATACTTTGGATCGTGCTTAGAACTGAACCCGTCCCAGGTCCCCACACATATCTGCCTGGCACCTCGTTCAGGTAATGGGCAACACCCCTCCCTCCATGTGCACACTCTATGGCTGACACTTATCTGTTCTGGACCGCTCTCTACGTGTCCACCTACGCGCCACAACTCAGTGTCCGGCACCTCTTTACGTACCACATTCCCTCAATTCGTATGCTCAAGGCAAGGCATATCCCACGTTCCCGTGGGCGCACTCTCAGTGCCTGGCACCCCTCTAAAAGCGGATTAAAGCGTTTATGGGCTGCACCCACGTCCCTCCATGTGACCATTCAGTGCCCATCATTCTCTCGGATGGTAACGTTGGACGGTAGCCCCTGGGCCCTCCGTTACTGCCCTGTCCGCACCACTCGTGTCTGGCCTGCCTGCGCATTGAGATCACCGAGAGCCGCGTGGACATCTGCTGCCCCGAGTGCGCTGAGCGCCTGCAGCCCCCACCACATCCGAGCCGCAGCCCCCGGGCCCTCCGTTACTGCCCTGTCCGCACCGCTCGTGTCTCCCCCTCCCCCGCATTTGCAATGAATTGGGTCTCGCGTAAATGCGAGTCCTATTGGATTGCAAATGCTTTTTTTTTTTTCTGGCCGGCTCGCACAACTTCCTTTTGCCCTTGCTCCGGTGCCTCTCTGCATATTGGAACGAAGCCCGTGAGAGAGATGGCTCTTGGGTGTGGATTATGCTTGGCGGTATCACTTAGGCATGAAGCGGGCACCACCTTTCTTTTCTTTTGCACGCCGCGGCATTTCTTCCCACTTCGCATTACGAGCCCCCCCCCCACTCAGCACTAATGCAACCTTTCCCTAAAAGAGGCACCAACGCCTCTTCAATACTCGCTCCTCCTCTGCAGAATTTGCTTCTCTGCCCAACCTCCCCTCCCGGGGGTCTCCCCACTCCACCATTACATGAATGAACCGCCTGCACTTTGTAAGTGCTGGAACCTGTGAGAAGTTGGCCTGGTATATGCTGTCCACTAATTATAGTGGGCACCTTGCACCAGTCCAAACAACCCCTTATTGGAGATAGGTTAAAGACAACCTTATTGAAAGCTATCCTAGTGGTAGCTATGGAGAGCAGCCTTCAGGCTAAGTCTTGAAGGAATGTAAAGCAGCTTGTTTTACCAGTCTATAATCTCTTGAGTGACCAAATGAAAGAGCACCACACCAGGTATATATTCAAAATATATGTATTTATTGCTAAACACACCCCTCTAGTCTCTTTATGAGGCTAGAGTTCGAAGTACATAAGTTAGAAGTTATTTAAACACAGTAATAGCACAAATACACGTTTGGGCCCTAGGGGCGTACTCAAACCATATACCAATAAAGTGGTATGAGAACCACGACTGAACTAGACACTAGGCCTAGAGCCTCTAGAAGTGCTTGGACCACAAGGAACCACCCAAGGTAGTGACACAGGGGACCCACGGGAGACGCGTGCAGTGTAAATACACAACCGCGATACGCCGTTGACTTCTATGGAGAAAGTCGTGATCGGGAAATTAGAGAAAAGGGACACTTTAAAGAGGACTTGGACCAAACCCTTTGAGATCTAGGACTTTGAAGAGTCTCTACCCACGGGAGCACCGGAGTACTCGTGTTACCTCACCCAGGGAAGCCGGGTGCATAGGTGCCTTTCGGGGTCGGGTTTCGTCGTCGATTGGAATGGCGATCTGCTGCAAAGTGCTGCTGGCGACCAAGAGAAAAGTGTCCTGGGGATCCAAGAGTGGATCGGAGTTCTGAAGAACCTAAAAGCAGAGGGGACAGAGTCTGGGTCACTAGCCAGTGACCAGGAAGGCGATGGACAGATGCCCACCGATGTCGAGTGCTTCAGGTGCGTTGACGGTCGTCTTGTCTCTTCAGCCACGAGGTTCAGGAGGCGTTGTCGGCGACCAGGAGCAGGATTCGGGCTGGGACACAATGTCTGTCGAGTGCTGAGGTGTCGGCGACCGGATTGGACCCAACAAGCCTTGGCAACGGCAAGTCTCGATGCAGAGGAAGATCGTCGATGGTGCAGACCAGCAAGGTCTGGGGAACTCACCCAGCGAGGGTAAGTGAGGGCAGGCCTGGAGCAACCAGAATGCCAAGTTAGGAAAAGATTGGCCTTCGTTAAGGGCTACTAGCCAACGGGCTAGCGACCGCGAAGGAGCCTCATGACGCCGCACGTGGATCTGGCTCACAGGACACTCGTGGAGTGGAGGCCAGTGATCTTCGGTGCAGTTGGTGCTGGAGGCTAGGGCTACTCGGAGCCCAAAGCACGACTTCTTGGGAGACCCAGAAGAGGATGTACTTGCAAATGTGCTCGGTGTCCAGGGGTCACGGTCTCAAGTCACCCACAATAGCCACGGGCCTCAGCTTTGCTGGGGACTCAGGGTAGCCTCGGGAAGTCTGAGAATCCACCTCTGGTGATGCGATGACTTCGGCGTCCGACGGGAGCTTCAGAAATGCGAACCAGACAGATGCTTCTTTGGTGCCTGCCAAGCAGGGGAGTCACTCCTTGACCCCAAGGGAGATTCTTCTGTCCTCTAATCGTGAGTAGAGCATCGAAGGTCCAGGATTCAGTTTCAGAGTTTCGTCCAGGGATAATCTAAAGTCCTAAGGACTGGGTTCCTATACTTATACTAAGGATAGGGGTTGGACTACTCTGTGGCCCCACCTATGGGTGGGTCCGGGCAGAGGGGTGGCTACACCCTTTCCCTTTGTCCAGTTCGCGCCAAAGCAGGGGCTGCAAGCCCCTGATCCGGTTTGAACTGGGGTATGCACAGGGACACCAAATGTGCCCCCAGTGCAGGACTTCAAAGCACCCGAAAGTGCTCCCGCCCAGCCCCAATACACATTATCCTGTCTGGGGAGGTGGTCACACCTCCCTGGGACAGGAAACCTATTGTCCAGGCCTCCCCTGCCGGAGTTTCGTCCAGCAGCAGGAGGCCAGACTCGTGTCTGTGGCAGCAGCATCCATTTTGTGATGCCAGGGCTTTGGAAAGAAGTTACCGGGCTAGCCAGAGTTAACATGGCTTTCCCTCTAGAAGGGTGGAATGCTACCCCCGCTGCCAGGATTGGCGGGGGGTAGTATTCCAAGATGTTTGACACCAAACACGACATGTTTAGGTGCAGCCATTCCAAAGTTAGCATTTTACCGCGAGGTTATAATGCGCTTAAGAGTATATGGTCAGGCTGCACTACAAACAGCATCAGAGATGGTCTCCGAACGCTGCAGAGGGGCCCTGCTCATGCAGGGGCACCCTCTCACATAGGAACCATGCACTCTGCCTTTAGGATTGATAAGGCCTGCCTTAGGAGTGACTTATAGGTTTATATGTGTGTATGTATTTAGTGATATAGGTAACCTATATCACAGTAAGGGGTGCATGCACCACCTTACCCAGGTTGCAGTAGCAGACCTGTGGTGTCAGTTTGGATGGCCTTCCAGGGGTGGCATAATACATGCTGCAGCCCCTGGCAGGCCTCTGAGGTACCTATGCCCTTGGTACATAGTATACCATATACTAGGGACTTATAAGGGCACTCCAGATCCCAATCAGTGATGTGCCTAAGGCACATGGAAACCATTTTAGAGAGGAAGCAGCTAGGCTGGGGTTCTGATTAGCAGGGCCCCAGCCAGACTAATGTCGAAAAACAGTGAAGCATCAGCAAAAAGTGGGGGTACCCATGTGAAGCAGATCCTACTCTCCTACACAACCCCCCAAACGTAGGGACATTAAACTAACCTTGCCCAGTTAAGTCTTCATGTTCTAAGTGGAAATACCTAGAGAGTCCATCTGCATTGGCATGGTTACTCCCAGGTCTATGTTCCACTGTAAAGTCCATCCCCTGTAGGGAAATGGACCACCTAAGCAGTTTGGGGTTTTCACCCTTCATTTGTTTTAGCCATAAGAGGGGCTTATGGTCTGTCTGAACCAGGAAGTGTGTACCAAACAAGTATGGCCTCAACTTCTTCAGAGCCCAGACCACAGCAAAGGCCTCCCTCTCTATGGCTGACCAACGTTTCTCTCTAGGGGTCAGCCTTCTGCTAATGAAAGCTACTGGCTGATCCTGACCTTCTTCATTCAATTGTGACAGTACAGCCCCTACCCCCAATTCAGATGCATCAGTTTGAACAATGAACTTCTTGGAGTAATCAGGACTCTGTAGAATGGGAGCAGTGCACATGGCCTGCTTCAGGTCATCAAATGCCTTTTGACAGCTAACTGTCCACTGAACCTTTTTGGGCATTTTCTTAGAAGTTAAGTCATTCAGGGGTGTCACTATTGATCCATACCCCTTGACAAATCTCCTATAGTACCCAGTCAGGCCTAAGAAGGCTCTCACCTGAGTCTGGGTAGTGGGAGCAGTCCAGTCCATGATGGTCTGGATCTTGCTCTGCAAAGGTTGAACCTGGCCTCCACCCACAAGGTGGCCCAGGTACACAACCTGACTCTGCCCTATCTGGCACTTAGTGGCCTTGATAGTCAGGCCTGCCTTTTGCAGGGCCTGTAAAACATTCCTGAGGTGGACCAGGTGATCCTCCCAGGTGGAGCTAAAGACAGCAATATCATCTAGATATGCTGCACTATAGGCTTCCAGACCTGTGAGAACTGTATTCACCAACCTCTGGAAAGTGGCAGGTGCATTCTTCAGACCAAAGGGCATTACCACAAATTGATAATGCCCACTAGGGGTTGAGAATGCTGTTTTGGGCTTTGCAGTATCAGCTAGTCTGATCTGCCAGTAGCCAGCTGTCAAGTCAAATGTGCTGAGATATTTGGCAGAGGCCAAAGTATCTATGAGCTCATCTGCCCTTGGTATTGGATGGGCATCAGTCCTAGTGACTGCATTGAGACCCCTGTAGTCCACACAAAACCTCATCTCTCTTTTTCCACCACTGGTGTGAGGTTTTGGTACAAGGACCACTGGACTAGCCCAAGGGCTATCTGAGGGTTCAATAACTCCCAATTCCAACATTTTCTGGACTTCAGTCCTGATACAGTCCCTGACATGGTCAGGTTGCCTATAAATCTTATTTTTAATAGGCAGACTGTCCCCAGTGTCCACTTCATGAGTGCACCAGGTGGTCTGACTGGGTGTCAGTGAAAACATATGTCTAAACTGATTGAGAACTTGCCTACAATCAGTTTGTTGCTGGGTAGTGAGGCTGCCTGCCAAGGCTACACCATCTACTGACCCATCGTCAGGGTTCTGTGAGAGCAGGTCAGGGAGTGGGTCACTCTCTTCTTCCTGCCCTTCATCAGTAGCCATGAGCAAGCCCATGTCTGCCCTGTCCACATATGGTTTTAACCTGTTGACATGGAGAACCCTGTGGGGACTCCTGGGTGTTCCTAGGTCTACTAAGTAGGTGACCTCACCCTTCTGCTCAACAATAGTGTGGGGTCCACTCCATTTGTCTTGGAGAGCTGCTGGGGCCACTGGCTCCAACACCCACACCTTCTGTCCTGGCTGGTAAACAGTCAGAACAGCCCTTTGGTCATGCCAGGCCTTTTGAAGTTCCTGGCTAGCCTCAAGGTTTTTGGTTGCCTTTTTCATGTACTCAGCCATCCTGGAGCGGAGGCCAAGTACATAGTCCACTATATCTTGCTTTGGGGGCTTGAGAGGTAACTCCCATCCTTCCTTCACCAAGCACAGTGGACCCCTCACAGGGTGGCCAAACAGAAGTTCAAAAGGGCTGTAACCAACCCCTTCTGAGGCACCTCCCTATATGCGAATAAAAGGCAGGGCAAGAGTATGTCCCATCTACGCCTAAGCTTTTCTGGGAGCCCTTTAATCATGCCCTTCAAGGTTTTGTTGAATCTCTCAACTAAACCATTGCATTGTGGGTGATAGGGTGTGGTGAACTTATAAGTCACTCCACACTCCTTCCACATTGCTTTTAAGTACCCAGACATGAAGTTAGCACCCCTGTCTGATACTACCTCCTTAGGAAAGCCCACTCTTGAGAAAATTCCCAGGAGGGCCCTTGCCACCACAGGTGCTGTAGTGGTCCTGAGGGGAATAGCTTCTGGGTACCTGGTGGCATGATCCACTACCACCAGGATAAACCTGTGCCCAGAGGCTGTTTGGGGATCCATGGGACCAACAATGTCAATCCCTACCCTTTCAAAGGGCACCCCCACCACAGGTAGTGGTATCAGGGGGCCTTTGTAGTGCCACCTGCCTTGCCACTGGCTTGGCAGGTTACACAGGAGCGACAAAACTCCTTGCTGTCTTCAGACATGTGGGGCCAGTGAAAGTGAGGGACAATTCTGTCCCAAGTCTTGTTCTGGCCCAGGTGACCTGCTAAGGGAATATCATTGGCTAGGGTCAATAGGAAGCCCCTGAACTTCAGAGGTATAACCAACCTCCTGGTAGCACCAGGCTTGGGGTCTCTACTCTCTGAGTACAGGAGTCCATCATCCCAATACACTGTATGGGGACCACTAGCTTTCCCAGCAGCCTCAGCAGCAGCTTGCTGTCTGAGGGGTTCAAGGGAGGGGCAGCTCTGCTGCTCATGGCTCAGATCTGCCCTAGAAGGTCCCCCTGTCCCCAAGAACTCAACCTGGTCAGGTTCAAGTTCCTCTGGGACAGTTCCTTCTTCAGGGCTGAGATCATCCCCCTCAAGGGACTGATCTTCCTCCTGAGCCAAGGGGGAAGGCACTGCCTTAACCCTACTACTCCTCCTCTTGGAAGGCACTTGGTCCATTCTTCCAGAATCCAAGGCCTGTTCAGTGCTAGACATTTTGGCTTGTGACCTGGTCACAGCAAACACATCTGCAGGGATCCCCAGCATTTCTGCATGGGTCCTGAGCTCCACTTCTGCCCAAGCTGAAGTCTCTAAGTCATTGCCAAGCAAGCATTCGACTGGTAGGTTTGCACTCACCACAACCTTCTTAAGGCCAGTTACCCCTCCCCAGGAGAAGTTAACAACTGCCAGAGTATGGTCTGTTCTGACATTGCTAGCATTGGTCACTTGGTACATCTCACCAAGTATAACTTGCCCAGGATTCACAAGGTCTTGTGTCACCATTGTGAAACTTGCCCCTGTGTCCCTAAATGCCAAAGCCTCACGTCCATTGATTAAAGGCTGTTGTCTGTACTTGCCCAGATTACTGGGACTCACAGTGGAGGTCACATCCATGCCTCCATCACAGACTAACACAGCCTGGGTCAGTTCTCTGACTAGGTCAGAGCCCAACTCAGTACCCAGGGTGAACCCTACTAAACCCTTGGCTGGAGCACTCCCACCAACTGTACTAGGGGGAACAGGTGCCTTAGGGGCATTGGTGGGTGCTGGACTGGAGTCTTTGGACTTGGTGCAATCACTGGTCCAGTGGGTCTTTTGCTTACAGACCTTGCACCATGGTTTTCTTTGGCCTTTCCCTTTGGTAGACTGTAAATCCCCACCAGAAGAAGATTTTTGGGGGCCTGATGAAGACTTTTGATCTTTACCCTTCTCCCCACCCTTTTCAGAGTTCTTAGCATCTTGCTTCTTGGTTTCCCCACCTTGGTTCTGTACCTTCTGCTTCACCCTGGTTCTGACCCATTTGTCTGCCTTCTTTCCCAATTCTTGGGGAGAGGTCAGATCAGAGTCTACCAGGTATTGATGCAACAGCTGATTTTGACAGTTATTAAGAATCTGCTCCCTCATTATCAGATTGTACAATCCTGAGAAGTCACACACCTTACTGCCCATCAACCAGCCTTCCAGAGCCTTGGCAGAACAATCCACATAGTCTACCCAGTCTTGAGTCTGTGCTTTTGGGTATCTCTGAACTTCAACCTGTACTGTTCAGTGGTTAGGCCAAACCCATCAATAAGAGCACTCTTCAAGACCTTGTAATTATCAGCATCCTCCTCTCTAACAGTGAGGAGCTTATCTCTACCTTTGTCTGCAAAGGAGAGCCACAAGATTGCTGCCCACTGCTCCTGAGGGACCTTCTGTACCTTACAAGCCCTCTCTAGAGCAGTTATCCACTTGTGGATGTCATCCCCATTCTGATAGGGAGGGACAATCTTGCTCAGGTTCCTATGGTCATAGGACCTTTCCCTATCTCTAGGGATATGGCTGCCACCATGGGACTCTAGTCCCAACTTCTCTCTCTAAAGAGATCTAGGGACTCCCTGTATATAGCCAGTTGCTGTTTTCTGAGTTCAAGTTGAGCTTCCTCATATTGAACCAGCCTCTTTCTTCTCTCATGAGAGGATTCCCTCCTATGAGATGAGACAGAGCTCCCTATGGAGGTGCCAGAGTGGTTAGACTCCTGAGAAGAAGATCTAGACCTTCTGGGCACACTCACAATCCTTCCTGGGGGGACAAAGGGGGCATCATTCTGATCCTCCTCTTCATCTTCCTCAGGAGGGGTTGGATTATCCAGGTCAGGGCCATTGTCGCCCTCCTGGCCAGTTTCAGAGGGGGGGCTGGGGGTACTAGTACCCCTGGTCCCATCCTCATCATCTGCCCCACCCTCAGCTCCTACCCCTTTAGTCCCCAAGGGCTTACTAAGGTCATAAGCCACCAACAACTCCTTGAGGTGTTGGGTGGTGGGGCTTTGGCCTGTCCTTATTTTTCTCAAGTTGCATAAAGCTCTCAATTCCAAGAATGGGAGTGTATCATACTTGGAGGGTGGAAGCTCAATGGCTTCCTGCAAGGATTCTTTAGATCCTGCCCTTAAAGACATTACTAGTGTGGTGTGGTGTATGCACTACCTACTCTAGTGTGGCCTACTAAACTCTCTTGAGTTGTAGAAAGGGTTGTGCTATCCCTTAACACACAACTCTAAGTTCAGTAGAACTTACTGTATTCTAAGCTTAAATTATATGTACCTTAGGTACCTTTAGTGGTTTTCAGTTGATCAATTCAATTGAGATTATCTGGTAAAACAATAGCAAGCTGGAATCCCACACGCTGCACACCAATGTGAGAAGTTGGCCGGGTATATGCTGTCCACTAATTATAGTGGGCACCTTGCACCAGTCCAAACAACCCCTTATTGGAGATAGGTTAAAGACAACCTTATTGAAAGCTATCCTAGTGGTAGCTATGGAGAGCAGCCTTCAGGCTAAGTCTTGAAGGAATGTAAAGCAGCTTGTTTTACCAGTCTATAATCTCTTGAGTGACCAAATGAAAGAGCACCACACCAGGTATATATTCAAAATATATGTATTTATTGCTAAACACACCCCTCTAGTCTCTTTATGAGGCTAGAGTTCGAAGTACATAAGTTAGAAGTTATTTAAACACAGTAATAGCACAAATACACGTTTGGGCCCTAGGGCGTACCAAACCATATACCAATAAAGTGGTATGAGAACCACGACTGAACTAGACACTAGGCCTAGAGCCTCTAGAAGTGCTTGGACCACAAGGAACCACCCAAGGTAGTGACACAGGGGACCCACGGGAGACGCGTGCAGTGTAAATACACAACCGCGATACGCCGTTGACTTCTATGGAGAAAGTCGTGATCGGGAAATTAGAGAAAAGGGACACTTTAAAGAGGACTTGGACCAAACCTTTTGAGATCTAGGACTTTGAAGAGTCTCTATCCACGGGAGCACCGGAGTACTCGTGTTACCTCACCCAGTGAAGCCGGGTGCATAGGTGCCTTTCGGGGTCGGGTTTCGTCGTCGATTTGAATGGCGATCTGCTGCAAAGTGCTGCTGGCGACCAAGAGAAAAGTGTCCGGGGGGATCCAAGAGTGGATCGGAGTTCTGAAGAACCTGAAAGCAGAGGGGACAGAGTCTGGGTCACTAGCCAGTGACCAGGAAGGCGATGGACAGATGCCCACCGATGTCGAGTGCTTCAGGTGCATTGACGGTCATCTTGTCTCTTCAGCCACGAGGTCCAGGAGGCGTTGTCGGTGACCAGGAGCAGGATTCGGGCTGGTACACAATGTTTGTCGAGTGCTGAGGTGTCGGCGACCGGATTGGACCCAACAAGCCTTGGCAACGGCAAGTCTCGATGCAGAGAAAGATCGTTGATGGTGCAGACCAGCAAGGTCTGGAGAACTCACCCAGCGAGGGTAAGTGAGGGCAGGCCTGGAGCAACCAGGATGCCAAGTTAGGAAAATATTGGCCTTCGTTAAGGGCTACTAGCCAACAGGCTAGCAACCGCGAAGGAGCCTCGTGACGCCGCACGTGGATCTGGCTCACAGGACACTCGTGGAGTGGAGGCCAGTGATCTTCGGTGCAGTTGGTGCTGGAGGCTAGGGCTACTCGGAGCCCAAAGCACGACTTCTTGGGAGACCCAGAAGAGGATGCACTTGCAAATGTGCTCGGTGTCCAGGGGTCACGGTCTCAAGTCACCCACGATAGCCACGGGCCTCAGCTTTGCTGGGGACTCAGGGAAGCCTTGGGGAAGTCTGAGAATTTACCTCTGGTGATGCGATGACTTCGGCGTCCGACGGGAGCTTCAGAAATGCGAACCGGACAGATGCTTCTTTGGTGCCTGCCAAGCAGGGGAGTCACTCCTTGACCCCAAGGGAGATTCTTCTGTCCTCTAATCGTGAGTAGAGCGTCGAAGGTCCAGGATTCAGTTTCAGAGTTTCGTCCAGGGATAATCTAAAGTCCTAAGGACTGGGTTCCTATACTTATACTAAGGATAGGGGTTGGACTACTCTGTGGCCCCACCTATGGGTGGGTCCGGGCAGAGGGGTGGCTACACCCCTTTCCCTTTGTCCAGTTCGCGCCAAAGCAGGGGCTGCAAGCCCCTGATCCGGTTTGAACTGGGGTATGCACAGGGACACCAAATGTGCCCCCAGTGCAGGACTTCAAAGCACCCGAAAGTGCTCCCGCCCAGCCCCAATACACATTATCCTGTCTGGGGAGGTGGTCACACCTCCCTGGGACAGGAAACCTATTGTCCAGGCCTCCCCTGCCGGAGTTTCGTCCAGCAGCAGGAGGCCAGACTCGTGTCTGTGGCAGCAGCATCCATTTTGTGATGCCAGGGCTTTGGAAAGAAGTTACCGGGCTAGCCAGAGTTAACATGGCTTTCCCTCTAGAAGGGTGGAATGCTACCCCCGCTGCCAGGATTGGCGGGGGGTAGTATTCCAAGATGTTTGACACCAAACACGACATGTTTAGGTGCAGCCATTCCAAAGTTAGCATTTTACCGCGAGGTTATAATGCGCTTAAGAGTATATGGTCAGGCTGCACTACAAACAGCATCAGAGATGGTCTCCGAACGCTGCAGAGGGGCCCTGCTCATGCAGGGGCACCCTCTCACATAGGAACCATGCACTCTGCCTTTAGGATTGATAAGGCCTGCCTTAGGAGTGACTTATAGGTTTATATGTGTGTATGTATTTAGTGATATAGGTAACCTATATCACAGTAAGGGTGCATGCACCACCTTACCCAGGTTGCAGTAGCAGACCTGTGGTGTCAGTTTGGATGGCCTTCCAGGGGTGGCATAATACATGCTGCAGCCCCTGGCAGGCCTCTGAGGTACCTATGCCCTTGGTACATAGTATACCATATACTAGGGACTTATAAGGGCACTCCAGATCCCAATCAGTGATGTGCCTAAGGCACATGGAAACCATTTTAGAGAGGAAGCAGCTAGGCTGGGGTTCTGATTAGCAGGGCCCCAGCCAGAATAATGTCGAAAAACAGTGAAGCATCAGCAAAAAGTGGGGGTACCCATGTGAAGCAGATCCTACTCTCCTACAGAACCCACAACACTTTAGAATATTGAATGCAAGTACGACATTTGCTTTAGGATGCTTCTAACGGCCAAAATCCCAAAACGATGTAATACTCTGGCGAACAGATAAAATGCGGTATTTCTTTTCCATGTAGTGTTCCGATGCCCCTTACCAGAAAGCCATGCTCCAGAAGGCACAAGATGACACCATGAACCCGCCTGAGGTAAGCACATCTTGCAGTCTTGAGCCAGACTTGCCGCCCACCTTCCGTAAACCCCTCACAAAGGGTCAGTCCGTAATCTCTTATTAACTAGATCAGCCTGGGCAATGTTTCTATTGAGCTTCCAGCAGCAGTCCATTAAAGGCGAACAGGACAGATTACTTCCAAATCCACCTTATTTTTGATTGGAGCTCCACATGAAAAGCAAATTTCCAGGTAGTGGAAAGTTTGCCATCTCAAAAAATCACTGTTATTCTCCCACCTGAGCCGGATTATCCACGGTTAGTATACTTTACTCGGACTGCGAGGGTATACCTAATTTAATTTCTTCTGTTTGACAACAATCTGTTGCTTAATATTGCTACTTTAATTTTCTAAGCATTTTTGTTGCTGTTTTACGTGACAGTATTAGTATGGTTCACTTTGGCCAAAATTAAATTACACGCATAACAGCAAGTCCAAAGCTACAATACACACCGCACTAACACTGCTATCAACATGCAGGACGCAACACACTTTTTTATCTTTTCGGGGCACAAGCATAATACTTTATTTGTCAGGTATAACCAATTGTAACGAGTCCTGAAGCGAAACCTTTGATAGCTGGTGGAAACTGCTTTATCGCGATAGACACAAGCATTTGCAATGCAATAGGTCTTGCCTTTGCAAAGGTTTCAGCTATTGGATTGTAATGACAATGCCTTTTATTTATATGTCTTGAAAACCTGCAAGCGGTGGGTAAACACACTCTTTGTACTTACAGTCCTTGCTTACGAGACGTAAGGCTGGCAGTAAAAGAAGTGCAGTTACTACCAGACTTGCTTCTCGTAAACAACGACTATAAGTGCATAGTACGTGTTTACGCACCGCTTGCAGGATTTCAAAACATGTAAATAAAAGGCATTGCCATTTACAATGCCAATAGCTAAAATCCTCGCAAATGCGAGACCTATTACATTGCAAATGCTTGTTTAGTATGGTTTTGATCTCCAATTTAAGAAGTTGTAGATGCTTGTGGATGGAAGGTTGGGGCAGAGTTGGAGGTGGTCTTTGGAGGAATTCCAATGCGCGGCCAAATTGGACAAGGCCTAAGACCCACTGATCGGTGGTAATTTCCAGCCATCGTGGAGGTAGTTGATAACCTCTGCTGCTGAGGCGGGATGAAGGAAGGAAGAAAGTAGCCGGAGCCTGAGGTACATCATTGACGTCGGTCGGTGTCCTTTCCCTGATATTCTGACTTTCCCCTCGGATGGGGTGTGTCGTATGATGACTGTGGTGGTTGCCTCTGTTGGTATTGGGGATGATACTGTTGAACGGAGGAGGAGTATGAGGGGTAACAATATTGTTGGTAGCCCACTCTGTATGAAGATTGTCCTCTTCCACATAAGCCACAATAAGGCACTTTCCTGAATTGTACGGTCCCCAAAGACTTGGCTGTATCTGTGTCAGACTTGATAGCCTGGAGGGTCTCATCGATGTGTTTCCCGAAGAGGGCTTCTCCATTGTAGGGGAGGCCTAAGATTTGGTTCTGAATCTCTAGTCGGAAAGAGGTAGCCTTAAGCCAACCTTGACACCTGAGCACTGCAGCACCTGCTAACTGCCGGAGACTCGTAACGGCAATTTCAAAGGCGCAATCTATTACTTCACAGGATGTGTGCTCACCCTCACGCAAAATATTTTTGTCTTCTGCTTGGACATCTTCTGGTAACTGTTCGATGTATGGAGCAATGTCCGACCACATCTGTCAGTCTTACCTTCCAAGAACTGCTAAAGAGTTGGCTGCCTTGACCGTTTGTTCTGACATTGAAGAATAATGTTTCCCAAGCCCATCCCCACGGACCACACCTGGAACCTCGGCACCATACACGACTCCTCCCTCACCATGACCCGACAGATCAACGCCATCGCCTCCACCTGCTTCAACACCCTCCGCATTCTCCGCAAGACCTTCAAGTGGATCCCCCGCGAAGCCCGAAAGACCGTGACCCACGCACTCACAACAAGCAGACTGGACTACGGAAATGCCCCCTACGCTGGAATCATCAAATCCCTGCTATGCAAACTCCAGACCATCCAGAACACCGGGGCCAGAGTCGTCCTCGGCATCCCACAGCATGTGCACATCACCCAACACCTGCAAGACCTCCACTAGCTCCCAGTCAAGAAGAGAGTAACCTTCAAGCTGCTCACCAACGCCTACAAATCTCTCCAGAACATCGGACCCAAATACCTCAACGAAAGAGTCTTCTTCCACGTACCCAAAAGGAACCTCCGCTCCGCCGACCTCGCCCTGGCAGAACCAGAGCGGGTGGAAGAGCCTTCTCGTACATCGCAGCCAAAGCCCGGAACGAGCTCCCAGTCAACATCAGATGCACCCCTACTCTGCACACCTTCAGGAAGAGCCTCAAGACCTGGCTCTTCTGCTGAACCGGAGCTGCACCCCCCCCCCCACCCCCAGCACCTTGAGACCCTCAGGGGTGAGGAGCGCGCGTTAATCCCTCTGATTGATTGATTGATTGAATGTTGTCAAGGTGTCAACCCTCTTTATCTGGAGGTGCTGAGATAGACGCCGAAGTGTTCTTGGAGCAGCACTGGGCTGCTTGCGTGACAACGGAATCAGGTTTAGGGTGCCCAGTAAGACATGCGGTAGCATCCTCAGGAGTCTTGTATTTCTTGTCAAGGTGCAGTAACACTGCCGCCACCAAAGCTGGGGTCTTCATGACCTTAATACCTTCCTCCCAAATATAATCAATAATGGGCATAGCTCTGATAGTTTTACGAAACGGATTTGTTTGCTTTGTAGGCACTGGGAGATCAAACCTCTTTTGAGCTTTCTCAAGCAGGTTGTGAATCCTCCAATATCCTCAGGAGAAGAATGCACCAGAGGAGGCTTTGGGGGCGAGGGCTGTGGTATCATGTAATCATCCCATTCAGTATGAGTGTCCTGGAGCTCACCCTCTTCCCTGCCATCTTCTGAGGATGTGGGATCCTGGAGGGGAGCTATTTGTGGGGTACGTGGAATTGGCATAGACAATAGTGGATGTGGAGGCAGTGATGGTGAAGGCTGCCTAGGTGGCGAGCATGCTGGTGGAGATGGAGGCGAGGTGAGAGGCACTGATAAACGGAAGCTCCTGTGATAGTCACTAAGCATGAACTGTAGGTCAGTCTCCAGAGATGAAGGAAGAGAAACCATTTCCTCTTGATACTGTTGATGGTAGTGATCTGCAGGAGCCTAATAAGGTTGCTTATAATACTCCTCCTCATCGTCTTCTAGTTGACACTTGACATGCAACTCAGAGGGGCTGTGTGCCATGCCAAAGGGACCCTCTTCATCAGAGTCCTCTTCATCCAACAGATGAGTGGGTAGTAAAAGAGAGACTTTATTAGGAAAAGTATGCGTAGGAGTTAGGAGAGGAGATTTCTGATGTTTTTCTGCATTTTGTCACATCGACGAGGTCGTGGTCTCAGAAAGCTTATTCTTCGTCGACGGTGATGTCTTTGTTGACGGTGATGATTTCGTCGATGGTGGTGTCTTTTTCGACAATGGCGTCGTAGTCGACGATGGTGTCTTCGTCTATGGTAAAGATGCTATTGATGGAAGTGCGGTTGAAGGTGGTGCCGTCAAGGAGATGACTATCTTTGGTGTCGAAAATATTGGTGTTTGGCTAGTCGATGAGCAGGTCATCGTAAAGAGAGATGATGCCATCAAGAATGTAGCAAGAGTGGTAGTAATGGAGGCAGTGGATGCCTTCGTTGTTGATGGTGTGGATACCCTTTTTTAGTCTATGGTGAGACACTCATCAACGATCTGTCTGTCGATGGAGTAGAAGAAGGTTTCTTGAAGGAGTGACTGACCTGTGGTGGAGGTGTACGAGGCTGCGAAGTAGATTTAGAAGATGTTTTTGAAGACTGTTTTTCTCTTGTTGACAAGAAGACTCTTTTCTCTCATGTCTGCGTTCTGAGTGAGAACCATGAGAGGATTTTTTAGAGCATCTTTTCAGAGGCTCTAGAGAGGAATGAGAATGGGAAGAGTCCCACTCTCTCTTTTGCGATTTTCTGGAAGAAGATGACGATTATTTACTTTCAGTGTCTGACACGGGCTCATATAGGTTTTTGGAGCCATAACAGCAGCCTCCCTTCACAGTCCTTAAGAGTCTTAGCAGAAAAGGTATGACATACCTTACAGTCTGTAGCCTTATGCGATGGGTATAAAAATGCAGTCCTGATGAGGGCGATCCATGTAACGCTTCTTTTTACCACAGGTAGCACAGTTTCTGAAGAGAACCTTTTTTTCTTTTTCTGACATGGTAAATCAGATTTTAGCAGGGAAAAATACAGATACACAGGTGTAATAATATCTATCTATATATTAATCTATATATATATATATTTATGAAGAGTTATGTCTCTCAAAATTCACTGTAGAATCAGTCTGGAACAGAAAACCTGAGCAGAGCTCAGTGGAGACTTCCTAACATGACATACGGTAGAAAATCTGTGGGACTGGAGCTTCTCAATCAGGTTGTAGCTAAAGGGTGATACAACCAGATTGGTTAAGACCACAGTTTGGTCTCTTTTTAAAAATGACTATGATAGGTAATTATACTAAGGTGGCTAGAACTTTGCTAGTCTACACCTATCATTACATTGCTTTCTAAAGGTACAGAGGGACTCCCATCTCGACAACGGGGAATGATTCAAGCATGTGAATCTATAAAAAATCCAATACTGGAATAATTTGTGCTTTCTGTCTGGGAGTATTTGGTTGTCAGTGAAGAATACTCATTATAGTTTTAAAGCATGTTACATAAATGTTTCATTCTGTGAGAATACATTGTTTCTTTGGTGTTCATGATGCTCCTTTTAATGATTTTTGAGAGCTGGGCTTTTTTGGGGCTTTTTATGAAAGACCTTATGCTGACTTTAAGCTTCTGTTTAAGGGGGATTATGCAGCAGCAGTCATCCAGTAGCAAACATGGAATGCATACAGATTGGTGGTGTCTGGGCCTCAGAGGGAGGGACAAGTACAGTTGGTAATTGGTGTTTGGGGCACAGTGCTTTGAGGCACTTGCAGAAGGCAAATTGAGTGATATATACATTTTAAAAAAGGAGTACATTGAGTGAGACGCTATAATGGGTCTTCTGTGGAAAGGGAAAGTCTAAGCAGAAGACAGGTCAGTAATTCACAGGAGAAATTTACTAGGCTGCCTGTGAATAAATTCACTATTTATATGATTCACCCAGCAGAGTTGGTTTAGAGCATTGATGCTTATTGGTCCCATGTCATGAGTGGCCCCTTCAGCCACAATGACATTTTAGTCACCTGCACAGTGCATCTTGGCAATGGCAGTTTTGATTTTTAACATGCTAAACAGTGTAAGGACCTGTCTCTACTGCGCCCTCATTTCTGTACTTGATAGTGCTGTCTCAACAAAAGAAAGCTTGAAGTCAACATAAAATCTGTGTAACAGGCTTAGATGCTGTATCTGACTAAAGTAATTGTGGAGGGGGAGTGGGGAAGGAAGCAGTAGGAGGAGGAGAATAAAAAGCAGGAGAATAAGGGTCAAGAGGGGCTAGGATGACCAGAGCCACAAGGACCAGGACAAGAAGAACCAGACCCAGGGAGACCTAATCTATGAGGACCAGGGTTTCCAGTGCCAAAGGTGACCAGGAAGAAATAGACGATGAGGAACAGGACAGTGAAAAACAGCACTAGGGGTACCAGGGCCAGTGTGGGAAGGATCAGGAGGGCCAGGAGGATGTAAAACAGGAGTATGTGGACCCAGTGTACAAAGGCCTGAAGGAACAGAAGGATTAGAGGTAGAAGGAACACAGTGCCCTGGACCATAATGACAAGGAGTGCTATGAGGGCCTGTGCAGAAGTTGGGAATACTGAGATGAGAGGAGCCAACTGTGACATACGGTTACCAGAAGCCCTCACAGTGCCAGTTACCATTGGACCCGTGGTCTCAATATACAATCCAAGTGGGGGAGAAAGTGGGAGTCAACAGCCAACAGGAATGGGGGAAGAAACTATCTCTGGAGGAAGCCTTACGATGGGAGGGACGGGTGTACCTTTGGAGCCTGTGGAAACTAGCACTCCATTGCCAGCAATGGCAGACCCTTCAAGGGTGTGCACAGAATCGGAAACAAGGCGAACAGGTACACTGGCAAATTCTAGGTTAGAAATAAGAATGTGGGTTCCACCAGTGAGGGAGACTATGAGGAATTCAGCCGAGATAGCAATGAGACAAGAGGCGTCTAGAACACAACTTGGGTTCCCGAATGTAGGGCCGGAAAGTCAATGGAAGAGTCAGAGTTGTGAGAGGGAAGGCCGGCCCACTGTCCAAGATGAGGGCTCGGAGGATGGCTGGAGAAGTCAAAGTTGTGACAGGGAGGGACCGTGTAATATGACAAATCGAGGAAGGCTTGAGGTTGCAGTGAAGGCAAAATTGTTGGATGACTGAAGTTGAAGGCAGAAGTAGATGAGGTGATCAATGGGAACCTGCCTTTGGAAAGAGTGGATCTATATGATAAAGATGAGCTGTTATTTGTGGCCAAGAATGTCACTAGGAAGGTAAAACAAGTTCACGAGGCATTAGTTCAGTTGGCACGGAAGTACAATGTGGATTTGACGAAAACAAAACTGTTGCAGGGAAATCACAGGTTAAATTACACTGACCAGGAATTGGAAGAGAAGAGAATAGTAGGGTTGAAAGCCCATTTTCAAGAACTAGTCATAGGAATGAGGGCATGGAAAGAGTTGGACAGGTGGGAAGAGAAGTGGTCCAAGAAGAAAGGTGCCAAGAAAGGAATAGGAGACACTCCGCCTCCCGGAGGGGGGATGGAGAAGGTAGGAAATTTCCCATTGCGAGAGGTACATAATGGAGGGTATGTACATGTGCCTAGGAGCAGGGATGTTTTGGCATCTTTTACAAATGATTTCCCTCTGCTGAGGGAAAAGCCTGCAGAATGGTATAAACAAATTGATCGGTTTGTGAAGATGTCAAAGGTATTGTGGATAGATTTAAATACTCTATTTGACATTGTGGTCCCACGTGATTTGTGGGCAGCGTGCAAAATTGCGAATGAGTATCCCACCGCAGATCCAGTTAGAGATCCCGTAACTCATGGCCCTTCATCGGAGGTAATGAGAAAATACGAGCAGGCGATTACATGGCTCCAGTCTAAGGTTGCCCCTCAAACTATCGATTGGCTCAACATTGATCGTACCACCCAAGAACCTAAGGACTCAGGACATGATTATTATGAGAAACTCCTATTGGCCTTTAAACAGCATAGTGGGCTGGATGCCCTTGAACAGAAAGACATGGGGCAGTTTGACTCGAAATTTGTGTTGGGATTGAGGGCTGAGATTAGTTTGATGATTCAGCAACATTTAATATGTTGGCAGAACAAGTCAGTGGACGAGATTCTGCGTTATGCCAAATATTATAGCGATCAAGTAGAGTCTACACATAGGAAAATGAAGGATAAGCTGATGATGGTGCACTTAAGGAACGCTGAGAGACCAGATCTAATACAGGGGAATGGAGGTACAATGGGTGGAAGACAAGGGAGTGGTTGGGGAGCAGGCCAAAATATGACAGCTCGTCCAGGACAGGGAAGGGGAAGAGGAATGGAAACAGGGACAGGAGCTGAATGGGTTAACCCGAGGAGGAACACTGCTTGTCATTATTGTCACAAGATGGGGCATTGAAAGCGCGAATGTTGCCTAAATCCAGCTAATTAAATGCAAAATGAAGAAACTGTGCAGGTATCTGATGGTCTGAACACAGTGACTAGACCTAGGTCCATGTATGGGGGAGCTCCAGAACAGCAGATACAGGTGCCTCAACCCCCGAGAATATCCTCAGCCAAGTATGTATATCAACAGATGCCTTTCATTGAATTAAGCAACGGTTCTGATCTGAACCCATTGCAAAGACAGTGTAAGAGGGGGGAGGAGGACTGTACCCTTGGAGCAGCCTTAGAGGTAGACCAGAGTGGACCATTTGTGGAGGCAGATGTCAATGATCATCCCATTACGTTTTTAATTGACACTGGTGCAGCCCGTTCTACTGTAAGGTCAGCAGTGGTTCCCAACTTGTCCCTTTCTGGACAATCGATCCAAGTGGTAGGAGTTACCAATCAGAAAGTGATCAATCCACTAACAAATGAGTTACCTGTGAGAATAGGAACTTTTCAGGATCAACACCAATTTATGGTGTGTGATTCGAGTCTGGTTTGCCTACTAGGACGTGACCTTCTGTGCAAGCTAAACTGTACCATTTTTGTACTCCGAAGGGGGTGGAATTACAGACTTGTGATGACAACGCTGCCTTCAAGGTGGCAAGTCAGAATTTGTGTGCAGAGATGTTCATTGTCTTGACCAAGAACGAGTAACCATTTGATTTGAGGGACTCTGTCTCTCCTGTGGTATGGGATTTTACTGGCGAAGAGGTAGGTCTGATTCGAGGAGTTGAACCAGTTAAGATACAGGTCAAGCCGAATGCCGAATTCCCAAGGACGTCGCAGTATAAGTTAACACCAAAGACAGTGGCGGTAATAACCCCCGTGATTGAATCTATGATTGCTGAAGGCATTTTGAAGGAGATAAGAGGAAGCACCTGTAATTCACCTATAATGGGGTTGCAGAAACCTGGTGGCAAGTATAGAATAGTGCAGGACCTGAGAAGAGTTAATGAGATTGTGATTCCATGTTGTCCTGTGGTACCAAATCCATCAGTAATTCTGTTCCAAATACCTTGTGAAGCTGAATGGTTTACGGTCATTGACCTATGCCAGGCATTTTTCTCGATACCCCTCCATGAGGAGAGTCAATTTTTATTTGCTTTCCGGCTGGAGAACCGTGTGTTAACATGGTGTCGTATCCCACAAGGGTATATAGAAAGCCCGTCTATTTTCAATCAAATCTTGAAGAAGAATCTCGAGAGTCTGACAATGCCACAGAATTCAGTTCTCGTTCAGTATATAGATGATCTTTTGGTTGCCTCGGAGACGGAAGATGCTTGCAGGATAGATACTGTGGCTCTGTTGAATCACCTGGCAGAGAATGAACACAAGGTGTCCCCAGGCAAACTTCAGTACTGTTTGCCTGAGGTTCAGTATTTAGGTCATCGAATCGAAAAGGGAAAGTGAAAGGTGTCGCCAGATCACATAGAGGCAATCTTGCAAATGGGTACTCCTAAGACGCAAAAGGAAGTCCGAATGTTTTTGGGAATGGTCGGCTACTGTCGACAGTGGATCCCAAACTTTTCCCTTAAGGCAAAACCTTTGTTGAAGTTAACACGCAAGGATGTAAGTGATCCGGTACCATGGGATGACGACTGTTTGGTAGCCTTCCGGGAGCTGAGAGAGAGCCTATGTCGTGCTCCAGCCCTGGGAATGCCCGATTATAATGAAGCATTTTTGCTCTTCTGCCATGAAAGAGAGGGGTGTACACTAGCGGTACTGACTCAGACACATGGGGGTGCTTGTAGACCAGTGGCTTATTTTTCAGCTACCCTAGACCCGGTAGTTTCTGCGTGGCCCTGATGTCCCAGATCCGTTGCTGCAACAGGTGTCAGCATTGAAAAATGTGAAAGCATTGTGATGTGTCACTCACTTACTCTCTATGTCCCGCACTCTGTGAAACTCCTGATCACGAGAACCAAAATGCAGCATTTGACCAATAATAGGCTCACTAGGTATGAGCAAGTTATATTGGCATCGGAAAATGTTTCCTTGAAAAGATGTTCTATGTTGAATCCTGCTACACTGATGCCATTCCCGCCTGTTGAAGGAGAAGATT
The DNA here is from genome assembly GCA_963921515.1 of Calotriton arnoldi. Classification (NCBI taxonomy): domain Eukaryota; kingdom Metazoa; phylum Chordata; class Amphibia; order Caudata; family Salamandridae; genus Calotriton; species Calotriton arnoldi. The sequence continues at coordinate 716,019 of CAWUFW010008648.1, read as the reverse complement.
GTGAGGAGCATTACTGCCTGGATGTGACTGAGCTTTCTACCAAACCCAGCCCCGACATTGTTGATGAACCATTACCCAAATCTGATCTGGTCCTCTTTGTTGAAAGTTCATGCTTAAGGGACAATGAGGGTTGTTTGAGGGCAGCCTTTGCTGTTTGTACTATTTCTGGAGTTGTGGAAGCTGCTTGTTTACAAGTAGTATACTCCACACAAGTGGCTGAAATCATTGCCCTAATGCGCGCATGTCTCATCTTTGTTCGAGTCCGAGTGTCTATCTTCACTGATAGTCAGTATGGGTTTGGAGTTGTTCATGATTTCAGGCAGTTATGGTCACAGAGGGGGTCCTTAACATCATCAGGACCTCCTATCAGGAATGGAGAATATATGCGACAACAGTTAGAAGCGTTGCAGTAACCCAAGTAAATAGCAGTGGTAAAATGTTCAGCATATGGGAGAGGGGAGGACTTTGTCACCAAGGGAAACCGCTACACCGACAAAGTGGCTCGCTTTTGTGCCATACATGCTTGTATCTTTAATGGAGAATATGTAGGAGAGAGCACAGAAAAGACCGAGGTCATCATGATGTTGGCTGTGGCAGATACCTGGGATGAGGTTAAGGAACTCCAAAAAGAGGTCCCCAAAGAGAAAGAAGCAGCATGGATTAGAGCAGGTTGTGAGAAAAGAGGAGATGGCATTTGGGTGTCAACAGAAGAAAGGGCAGTGTTACCCAACTGTTTGTTGAGTCCTATGGCAAGGCATATTCATGGAGCAGTACATCTTGGAAGAGATGCCATGGTGAGGGTGTTTCAACAGACATTGTTCAATCCACGGTTCCTTGTGTATGCTGAGGCAGTGTGTCACAGGTGTGCTACGTGTCAGCAAATGAATGCGGGAAAGAAAACTGTAGTTGCACTGAGTCACATTGGGAGGTCAGGAGGTCCTTTTAATAGGATACAGTTGGATTTCATCGAAATGCCTTGATGCAATGGGTTGAGGTATGTTTTGGTGGTGGTGTGTGTCTTTTCACGATGAGTTGAGGTATATCCAACTAGGCGGTGTGACAGTCTCACAGTGGCAAAGTTGTTGCTTAGAGAGGTCATCCCACGGTTTGGATTTCCGACCTCGTTGGAATCGGACAGAGGAACTCACTTTCTTAGTGAGATCATGAAAGTGTTGTGTGCTGCCTTACAAGTTGATCAGAGACTGCATTGTAGTTACAGGCTGGAGGCGTCTGGCCTAGTGGAGCAGATAAATGAGACCATCAAGATGATAGTGGCGAAGGTTTGCTCGTCAACGTCTTTGAAATGGCCGGATGCGCTACCCTTGGTACTAATGAGTTTACGTAGTATTCCAGATAGGAGAACATGACTTTCCCCCCACAAGATATTAATGGGGAGGGCGATGCGTTTGCCTGCAGTGCCAGCTACAGCATTGATAAACATCACCGATGATTTGGTTCTTGATTATTGCAAGGGATTGGCTGACGTGGTTAATTCTGTGTCTCACCAGGTCCAGGCTGCAACTGCGCCCACCTTGAAAGACCTCCTGCACGACCTAAGCCCAGGGGACTGGGTTTTGGTCAGAAAGCACGTGAGGAAGAATTGCCTTGATGCACGGTGGAGAGGTCCGTACCAAGTGATCCTGGTTACCAGCACAGCTGTGAAGTGCGGAGGCTTACCGAACTGGATCCACGCCTCCCACACCTGCAGAGTTCCAGAACCCTTGGAAGAAACAGCTCCTGTTGATCAAAGAAATCCAGCTGAGAGCGCAAACTCGGAAGAGGGGACAAGCCAAGCTGTGAGGGTTCCTCTTGAAACAGACTGTTCACTAGATCGAGCTGAAAGGGATCACGCTGTACAAGATCCCGGTACAGACACTGAGGGAGACGGAAACTTTGGAGTTGAAGTAGAGTCGGTTTCAGCTGACCAGACGGGTGTGGAACAGGCAAGGGTGGAGAGGAGAACAGTGGCTGGAAGTGAAACGTGGCCAGTGAGAAAAGAAATACTGAACTTGAGGCTTACATCAGAAAAGGATCTCGCTCCCATCTCCGAAACTTCTGAATCTGAGCAAAGTGACACAGTGCCAAGTCAAGAAGGCTTAAGGAGATCAAAGAGAGAAAGAGTGCCGTGCCGAAAGGACGCTGCTCCCAAGTGGACATACCTGGTCACAGATGCAGGGACCGGGGAGATCTGGGAGGCTGAGGTCTGGAAGAGTGAGACGCGGGGAGACCACACTGATCACTGACATTGAACTGTTAGTCCCAGGAGTTGAGGCTCTCTGGCTCTTGACTCTGACAGTACCTGATCCTCCAAGGCTGAGTGTATTGCGACTTTTGATCTTAAATCAACTTTCGTTTCCAACGTTTGGTCGCCAGCCTTCAGCTCAAGAATTGGCAGCGTTTCGTATGGCGATCTTGGAACTCGTTGTTGATGCTCTTGGCACTGATTTGATTTATGATGAAAATTGAACTGAGAGAGAAAGTACATAATTATTGCTCTAAAGAAGATAACCTAGGCCTCAGAAGAATACATTTAGGGACTTTTCAGTAGAAGAAGAAAGAGGGATAGGGATGGCTGTTGATGAACTGTAGATCATTATTGCTAAACTGAATATGGAAGAATTCCACAATTTCAAAAGGAATCTAGTAAGAACTTTGTGTGCAGGATTATTAAGGGAAAAGAAAGACTTTATTACTTCCACTTCTGCATCACGTTGGAGAACTGATTCAATATGGAGTCTGGAAATTCGAACCGCAGGCAGAAATGCATGATAGGTACACTCATAGTAGGGGTGATTGTAGTCATTACTGTAGTGGTCGTTACATCCATATTCGAGTCCAATGTTGCGGAAGGAGAAGGGGAACAAGGGACACCTACACCTTCTACATCAGACATAAGAGAGGGTGCCTCAGAATCAGATAGGGACATGATAGAAGAAACTAGTCGCCTATTACATGTAGACCTCTCCAAGGGTGAGTTTACATTAAATGCGTACGCAAGGTTGTTGTATGAGTATGTGGACACCATGGATGCGAAGGAGTGCTATGTGTGCATGCAGTTGCCTGCATTGGGAGAGGAGGGCATTAGATATCATCACCTACCCCTGACATATGGCATCACTTGTAGTGTGTTGCTGAGTATGTTTTATGGTAAAGCACATTTTGAGTATTATTTTTCCAACTATGATGTAGTACTCCCTGAGGTTCCCGTACTTAAATATTTGAACAAATATGATTATTATAAGAAGGAAGAAAGAATGTCAAAATATTTTGTGCCCACAGTAACTTTGGACATAGCATATGCCCATCGACACAATTTGACATGTATGTTATCTGACATAGAAAAGAAATTTGTGGATCACAAAGAGGATAGGCAGTCATTATTCAGACCTGATCCTAAGCATGAGGTAGTTCCATGGACCCAAGAGGAGTTAGATCATAAGGCAAAGGGAAGCTCTGGTCCAATAGCTCTAGTTTTGCAGCAAAAAGGGAAACTTTGCATTAGACAACCAGAGACATATTATGTCAAAGTATTTGTGGGGGAGAGTGAATGTGAGCACATTTTCTTGATTGAAGAATCAATAAAGAAGGCGCTATTGGATAAGTTGACCATAGTGCCCAATGTGTATTTTGTATGTGGGAGAAATGAGTATGTTCGATTGCCTCCAAATTGGTATGGGACATGTTATTTGGCTGTGGTGTTCCAAAAATATTCCACATAGAAGATTTGTCGCCATTGGAAGGGAAATGATCGTGTAGAGAGAAACGTGGCACGAGTGCAGGAGAAATTGTTGGTGATGTATTTGGCGCAATGATACCCATCTGGGAGTGGTTCTGAATGATGTAAAGATTAGAAGGTTGTCAACACTGGTGGACAAACTGTCAGTGAACATGGTTCAAGCTTTACTGCTTGTTGATGGGGAGATGGTCTCTACAAGGGCTATGGTGCTTCAGAACCGTCTTGCGTTAGATGTATTATTGGCAAAGGGGGGCGGAGTCTGTAAATTGCTGAGGGTCCAACAGTGTTACACTTATATCCCTGACAATAGTAAGGATTTAATGAAATATATAAGTAACATCACTGAGATACACAACGACATACATGATTTGGCTACTGAAGGGATTTGGTATAAGATTGGCCAAGGATTTGGAAGGGTTGGAAGTTGGTTTGGAAGTCTGGGACAAGGAATTATTGGTTACATTCTAAAACCTATCATAATAGTCGCGATCTGTATCATTGTATTGTTGGGTGCCTTTAGAGCTTATAAGTGGCACAAGGCAAGACAGGCTGAGAGTTCTCTTAGTAGACGGGAACGGCAGATGGAAAGACTGCAGGACAGTCACTATCAGAACCTTAAGAATCTGGAGAAGTTTAGGCAGGGAAGGCAGGCCACAACTTCTGCTTAGCTCAGTCTTTTCTGCGAGGAGAGCATAGCAAGGGAAAAGTGCTGTGTTTGACGACACTAGTCATCAGAGGGGGGGGGTTGATAGAGCGCTTGACACTCTTAAATTTGTAAGGGTGCATTATATTCATGTACGAACTGCCCTCGCATATATATTCTATTGTTGATTGAAATCCGTTTTATTAGAATGAAATTTATATCTCTATATTAAAATCAGTAGAGTAAAATTGTGACGTTATTTACAGGACTGATCAGGATTTTGCACGTGTTTAGAGGAATCATGTAACCATGCACGTACATTATGATTATTAGGTAAAACAAATGTATTCACTGTTATAATTGATTCATATAGAGGCTTGTGTAATGGGTGCACATTAAAGAACGTTCTTAGGTTAGCCAATTGTAGGCCTAACTTTTGTTTTTCTTAAGTTTCGTTTCTCCTCGTTTGCTCTCGAGTTGGGAGTTGATTAAAATCTATGTGTGTAGAAAGTTTTTCTTTCGCCCCTACTGCAGGTCCTGGATTTCGACCTTGTTATTTTAGATTTAAGAAGATACATGGGAGAAAAGGAATGTCTTTGAAGAACTTGAAAAGAGAGAAGGGAGGACACCTTCCGTGCCTGGTGAAACCTGGGAACCAAGGACGTCGAACAAGACTTCAAATTAATTGCAGTCTGTGGAAAATTACTCAAAGGAGGTGTTCACGGAATAATTCACCATGGGACCTGTTAGGGGTGTAACTTTGTCTTTTTGTATTAGGCACAGGGACAGATTTGCAGGACCTCTGCTTTTGACTGAGGAAGGAGAGCATCTTAGAACGAACTCTGTAGCTTTACGCTACCTGACCCATTTAACGAGAGTGCACTTCTTAGGAAGTCAACACGTGCTGACACCTTTGGGGAAATTCTTCTGGGAAATTAGGAAGGGATGCCACTTTAGAAGTAGAGTAGTGACAGATTCTTTTTTTTTTCGGAAATACAAATGAAAAGTGATTTGGACGCAGTTTCTAAACCCAGCTGTGTTCTGATTTAAAAATTCATAATTCTGTGCCAATTGTGCCGTATGAACTATATTCTTAGATTGGGCCCTGTATTAGTATTCAGGTATCTTTATACTTTGATTTTGAGGTGTGTCTATATTCTGTTGTTCTTGGTTTTGTACTAAATCAACAAAACTTGAATTCAGAGTCTGTAGTCCTTTACTCAGATGGGAGGGGAAATGTATAATTGGTAACTTGCTTTCTTCCCTCTACACTTCTTAGCAGGCAATAAAGACCATTGGCCAGGTGTTCTTAAGTAAACTTAGAATATGGAATTCGGCCCCATCACGCTTATTGGCCTACCAGAAGACGGTGGCAAGTCCAGAGCAGTTACTGTGCTAATATTTTCTACGATATGAATGCTTTTGATTGACAATTGTGTGTACGCATCAAGGTAGGTTTTATGCCTATGTTTGTGTGATGCCCATGCCTTAAAGAGCCTGTTGTGAAAGTGTACACTGCAATAGGCACAACTTTCTCATTGCAGTATTTCGTGCTGACAATTTTTTTAAAAAGTTTAAAAGCTCTAAATTCCATTGCCTAGAACATTTTTGCGTATATTGCAATTTGCATGCTTGGCTATGTGTTAACTAACTGTTGTTAGCCTAGTTAGTACAACTGATTGTTTCATTTTCCGTGCGCTTTTGTGCATCCGTGATTTGCGTGTTCTTTCTCTTCTCTTCTTTTCCTCTGTTTTTTTGCAATACCTGGTGATGATTTTTAGATAGGTAGCATTTTTATTTTTTATGCTGTGCTTATGTTAATATATTTTCTATCGGACAGAACTAAGGATCAAGAACATTGAAAGCCTGGCAATACCTCCATGTTTTTTGAATCACCAAAAGAGCCTAAAAAAAGTAGAAAAACGAATTCAGGGCTTACAGCAACTATCTCACTGCTAATGTTGGTGAAAAGCATACAGCTGAGAGGAAGTTTGCAATTATGTTTCACTGCCCTGGCAGTTAATGGTAAAATATTTTGCACTTGTCCGAGTATATGACCCCGAAGATGGTATAATGCAGTTGGGCATTTTGAAGACACAACTCACTTTGTGACTTTGATGAGCATTGTGGTGCAAAGGAGAAAGATTCTAATGCATTACCAGCAATTCATTGAATCAACTGAGTAATATTTAGAGCTTTGCTTTGCACTGCCGGAACGTCACTTTTATTGACGTTCCGGCAGTGCAGAGTGCAGTGACATATCTACAAGGCCATGTAAAGCTTTTCATGGCCTTGTAGATATGGTGTGAGGCAACGCAGCACCAGTCGCTGCGTTGCATGAACTGCGATGGGGAGGCATGCCATGGGCATTTCGATGGTTGTTCACACCTAACACCCATGGCATTGGACACATTCCCAGATCCACAACGTTGTGTAAACCTGGGAATGCGTCAAAAGGCTACGCCTCCCCAGGGATAGCTTAAGTTCTCCTTGTTTTTTCCTCTTTTCTATGTGTGTTGCATTCTGAAGCACACATAGAAGGAGGAAATCGCCTCCATTGATTTGTTTTGTGAAGGAAGGTGCCCCTTTCTGCACAAAAACAACCATTCCCACTACGCAAACAGTCTTGCATCATGGTGCAAGGGTGCCTGCATTGGCGCATGGCAGCCAATGGTCACCAGCGTTGTGTGAGAGGACATGAATGCGCCATATTTCATAGATACAGCGCATTCCTGCCCTTTTCTTTTGACGTAGGGCAGCGCAGCAAGAGGGCTTGCGGTGCTGTCCTACGCCAAAAGTTTGTAAATGAGGCCCCAGATGTTTAGGGACTCATTTATGTTTTTTTTTGCCGTAGAGCAGTGCAGTAGGCCTTGCTACTGTGTTGCCCTACGGCAAAAGAAAAGGGGAGGAATGCGCCGTATCTACTAGATACGGCGCATTCCTGTCCTTTTCCCCGGTGCACAATGGGCTGCCGTGCGCCAACGTAGGCACCTTTGCATCATTGTGCAAGGGTGCCTGCGGTGCGGGATGATTTTTTTTGTGCAGGAAGGGGCACCTTTCTGCACAAAAACAATCACAAGAGGCTTTTTCCTCTTTCTATGTGTGCTGCAGAATGCAGCACTTAAAGAAAGAGGAAAAACGAGGAGGCGTAAGTTTTTGGCGCTGCCTCAGACTTACGATTTCTCGTAAATCTGGGGCAGTGTCAAAAAGCCATGGATGTTACTGGGAACGCCCCCAGTAACACCCATGGAACGCCCCTTTTACACAGTTTTCTGCGTGAAAGGGGCACATATTTATAAGGTCATGAAAAGCCATGTAACATGGCTTTATGTGGCCTTATAAATATGCCAGTGGCACATTGCGCCCGGAACGTCAAAAAAATGGCGTTCCGGCTGCGTAATAGTGCCGGTAGGGCCTCATAAGTGAGGCCCTTAGGGACCAAGGGGCTTATTTACAAGCTCCTTGCGCCGCCGGTGCGTCTCTTTTATGTGATAAAAAGCAGTGGTGGCTCGCATAGGGCGTGCTGCGGGGTGGTGAGGCGGGGCGAGGAGGGGCAGGGTGGGTAGTAAACTCGGACATACGACGGAACGGAGGAACGTAATAATTACTTTCCTCCGTTCCGTCATATGTCCGAGTTTACTACCCCCCCACCCTGCCCCTCCCCCGCCCCGCCCCGCAGCACGCCCTATGCGAGCCGCCACTGATAAAAAGTGACCCACCAGAAGCGCAAAGACCTTGTAAATAAGCCCCCTAGTGGTCTGCCATTGCCACAAAGAGCTGGAAGGACATTTGGCCTACAGAAATTCTGTGCTGGCTCAGACTATTACTGTAACTATGGGAATTGAGCAATCATTACAGTCCTCTAGACTTCTCAACCAACAGGGGCAGGAGGTGGCACTTGTTTGACTACAGTGAATTTGCTAACCAGGAGCAAAAAACGTAGTAAAAGAAATGGTGATGAAGTGAATGTATTGGTAGCAAACCAAAGGCACACTTTGAAGGTGTGGCTATAATCAACAGGAACTACGTATGCAATCTTCTCCTACAAGGGGCAAGAATTGCAATTTTGATTTCCTCCTGCTCATCGTGAAGTACTGGAGTGAAAATAAACTCATGCATGTTCTAAAAATACTGAGATGTAGAGTACATGGTAGATTCAGGTTCTCCAATTACAATTATTGACAGAGTGAAACTGTACAAGGAGTGGTCTGATATCCAACTAAAAGGCATTAGCATAGGACCTGGTGCGTATCGGAAGAACAGTATTGCTCTTGAGGGCAAAATCTCTTGTTAAGGTAGGAACACATATGGAAAGGTTTACCTGGATAAAATGGTGAGACCATTATAGGTAGGCAACACTTGATAGATTTACATATGAAATTCAAACCGTGATCCAATCCATTGGTTTTAGTAGTTGAAATAGATAACTCCACCAACCTCACTCCCTCAAGATATCTTGAGATTAGAAGTGAGATGGGAAAAGTTTCACCTCGTTTCAAAACTGAATCCCGATGCAGTACCAGTCAAGCATAAAATGCCCTATTTGCTTCTTTGAGCCAGACAAGAAGTTTGTGAACTATTTAATAAGGTAATTATTGATAGGGTAATTAAACCCAATGAGTCTTCGTTATGGCTTTCCTCCACAGTTGTATTCAGAAAAAAAGGTTGCAGCAATCTACGTGCAAATAAGAAAATGTGTCTTCTGCTGCCCAATATATTAAGTTAATGTCTACCTTGCATGGTGCTCGGGTGTTCATACATTAGATGTAAACAACACATACCATCAGATAAAACTTGAAGAGAACTTCTGCAATCTATCTGCCTTTATAACTCATTTGAGGGGATGCCATTTGGGCTCCCCTCTGCAGCATCAGTCTTCCAGTAGCTCATGTGTGAGTTATTTTGGCAATGTAAAGGCATAACTGCATACCAGGATGATATCTTCGTATTTTGCCGTGATAACTGGGAACATGACTTAGACTTAGCTGGAGCTCTAGCTATTTTAGTGGACAAAGGATTAACTTAAAGAAGAGATAAATGTGTATTTAAGTGCCAACAAGTGGATATCTGTGCAATGTTATTTCTGACAGTGGTGCTGAAATTATTTTTTGATAAGGAGCTGGCCTGGGGAGTAGCTCAATAAAATTAGAGTGCTTCTAAAAAACAGCCTGGTATTAGTGAACGAACGGGTGCAGCAAATAAGTAAAACAAATTTCAGTGGGAGCTCGTGTTTGTGGGAGAGAAGACATTGGATGAGATAGTATAGTAGTCCAAGACATTATTCACAAAAATGTGGTTCAATGGCACATTATGAATGCAATATACTTAAATATATTGATAAAATGTTTCAATTTGTACTCACAAAAGGAGTTATTTAAAAGAGTCCATTAATAAATTAGAGCAGTTTTAGTCATGTGTGCACACAAGGATAAAATAGATATGTATTGGCTTTCTTTTCTCACCCTACTTTAAAATGTTCCTGTCACCACATCCCACAATTAAAAGCCCTGATTGAGCCTCATTTTTAATATTTGCAAACTTTTAAAATTACCTATTTTTAGGTTGATCTTAGGCAGCGTGCATGCACTGTCTGAAAGACCTTCTGTAATCACTGTACAGAGCTTAATTCCGCCTGCTGCTTGCCATTGGTTCACTTCTGCGTTGCTCTTTCTATCCTGGCTACTTATTGGTTGATGCTCCCGATACATAATTTTCGTTTTATGCCGAGGAGCACCGGCAATCTACAGTTTACTGTTTACTTACACTGGTGGTGGGAATGTGTTTCTTTAGGGACTACTTGTTTTATTTCCAACTAGTGCAGGCACCACACACATAACTTTATTGTACACGTACGCTGCGCTACGTTATAGCACAGCGCCCGCTGTCACGTTTAGTTTTTTATCACCATTGCGGCCGCTTTATGGGCCGCTATGCACATCACTTTTATATGGGCGGCGCCGCGCTTTGTTTCAGCACAGCGTGATTGTTTTAATGTTAGTCCTCTCATAGTCACCCGCCGCTGTGGGCATGGAGTGTTTTTCATGTGTACTGTATACAGTCTTCTCTGAGGTGTGTCCGTCTGCCTTCAGTTGTCACCCTCTCAGGCACAGAGCAGAGGCGAGCATGCCAGCTGCCGAGGGCACCTCTGCGCCGCTAGCTGCTCTGCTGCCCGAGTGGGGCCGGAGAGTGGTAACGGGCCAGGCGCCGATGCTGGGAAGAGCCCTGCTATTGAGCCAGCTAACTCGTCGTTTTCAGGGATATTGCACGTGTCACTGGATCAAATGTGCTCCGCTTGTGCTCCGTGCTGAATATTTTAGAGTGCTGAAGCCGGGGAAAGGTGCTGCAGGAGGGAGAAGGGTGGAAGTCATGAAATGACGCCGACCTGCAGCACCCAACTCACTAACGTGCCTTTAGCCGGGAGCTGTCCCCTTCAGCCGAGAAGGAGGTCCCACTTCACTGCAGGCCCTGTGCTGAGGGTGACACCTATCAGAGACTTGTGAAACATGCTGGGAAGAAGGGGCTGCATAGGTTCCTCCTGCCTGTAAAGGCCTGCGTAAGCGATGCAGCGGACTGCATGGGGTGGAATGTTCCATTGCAGACCATGCAGCGGGCAACTGCGCAATTGCTTCCTTTGAGCCCCTTCTTCAATTGCATTCTAACTGTTGCAAAGTCATCCTGTGCCCTGGGCACCCTCCAACCTTTTGATGACTGGTACTGGTGTTAACTGACTCTGACTGATCCTGGGCTCTGCCTAACCAGGCCCAGGACCAGTGCTATGCTGAAAGAGACACTTAAAATACAGTGAAAACACCTACATACACTAGGGTACATTAAGGGTTAGGGTACCCTTGTGATTGGCATGACCTACCCTATAAGGCCCTAGTACATAATAGGGCAGGGGGGATTGAAACTACCTCTAAGTCCCTAGTGTATAATAGGGCATGGCAGTTTCAGCCCTTTCTGCACTTGCATGTGTGCACTGCTGAAGCCTGAGGTCAGTTTAAAAGTAGCCCTGAGTTGCAGGACTGCTTTTAAAAAGTGAATTGTGCCCAAACTCGACTTTGGTGTTTGGGGCACTTACAAATGGATAACCTACAATGTTTGGGCATATTAGGTACCCCCAGGGTCTCCCATAGGTGTCCCAGGGGTGGGGGTCCTGTAGATATAGGCAGAGTACTTATAAAATATATTTTTATAAGCCCTGCTGCTGGAGAAATGGCCCGAGTCATTTTTTCCATTGCAAGTCCCCTGCCACATAGGTTAACATGGCAAGAAGTTATTAACTAATAAATCCTGCTAGGAGAATGATAAAAATAGCATTCAAAGACTTCCCAAAATGGTACTGATAAATCCAACAATATGATATTGTTGAATTTCTCCTAAAATGTACAGACAAAAAGTTATAAGAATTTCTTGTCTGTAAGCCCAGATTCAGCCTTCCAGTGGTCTGTCCTGATTGGTCAGAGTTAAGTGGATTAGCCAGGCTCCTTTGAAGAGGTGATAAAGAGCCCCTGGGGTTAACCAGCTCTGCTGGGAGGGCAGTGTCCTGTTATACAGGAATGCCAGAGCAGGGGGAGGAGTCGTAAACAATGGACTTCAATAGAAGGGGAAGACACCAGTGTCATTTACAACTCTCCTCTTTTGAACCCAGCCATATGCTAGTCTTAAGGAAGGAATGAGCAGATGCCAGGGGGAGAGACTATGGAGATTAGCCATCCTAGGGGTGTGTTTAGCCAGCTCTTCTCTCCCAGCTGGAAAATCAGCCATGATGAATTTGGAAGAATTGGTGCACTCTGGGACAAAATAGTGCCACACTCTGTCGGATGTGGTCATACCTTGGGGCGTTACCCTGCCCCCCATTGGACACGAGTGCCCTCCTGCTTGACCCAGAGAACTTGGAATAAGTATCTGAGAGGGGCAGAGCCTCTCAGATCTGCTGCTTGAAACTTAACAGAGCAAGAAGGGCCATGCTGAGGAGTTTAATGTGCAATCACTAAGGCTTGTACTCTGAAGATTGCGCCTTTTGCACCATGTAGAACTACAGCTCTGTGGGCTACCTTGCTGTAAAAGGACTAAAGAGTGGACTCCCTGCAAGCTACAGGTTAACAGAGCTCCCCTGGAACATCACCACCAAGAATCCTCAACCTGGAGCACTACCAGTGGATTTGTAAGGGTTTTGTCCAAGTGGATTGTGGGAACTGAATTCCTCAACTTTCAAGGACCATCTTGGAGCTTCCAGACCCTTGGAGTAAGTTTGAGACACTTTGGGACCCTTTGGGGAACTTCAAGAAGAAGTTCCATAAGTTTGGAGAAGTTTGGGGCAACTTTAGGAAAAAGCTCCATAAGTGGACCGACTCAGCCTGGCCTGCCGTCCAGGTTCGTCCTGCTAAAAAACTCCGTAGATCCGACTTCCAGAGTTTGACCGGGAGTGGGCAAAATCCGAGGCCGGCGAACACTCACCGAATCCGGCCTGGTGAAGAGCATTGAGGGATCAAGTAAGAAAAAGCTTCATAAAAGTTTCTAAGTCCGAATGAGGAAAAGGTGACCAGAAGCAACCGCGAGAGCCAAGTCGCCTGCCTTCAACCGTGAGCCGGCCTGGATCCTTGGTTCGTCCCGCTGGAATGCTCCGGAGGCCTGACTTCCATAAGTTTGACCGGGAGCTCGTTGCAAGGCAATCCGGTGAACCCTCACTGAATCTGGACTGGCTGAGAGCTTCGAGGGACCCCGGTAAGAAAAGCTCCAGAAAGCAAAAACTTTGACCCTGACCTACCGCATTGTTATTATTATTTCTTTCCCTTGTACTTATGCACTAGTGAATGATTGCTTGTACGAAGTATTGTTACTATTACCTTATTAATTTTCTCGAATAAACCTATTCTTGAACTTAAAAAAAAAATATGTCCTATTTTTATAAATTGGTGTTTGATTTTTGTTGTGCATTGTGTCTTAATTATTTACTGAACTGGTGTTTTTAAATTTTTACATACCTGTCTTTGAAGTTAAGCCTGCCTGCTCGCAGCCAAGCTACCAAGGGTTGAGCATGGGAATAATTTTCTAAGACCTATTCTGAGCCTTATACTGTGTTAGTGGCCTTATTGCCAGCGGCAGATATACATTTGCCCCTACCAATAATCCACTTTCCTATTCTAAGCTTGTGTGTATGCATGGCTATGGAAGCACGCGATATCTGTGGGATATTTGACACTTATCTGTAGCATAAATGGAATATTGGGAAGGACCATGTGGCTAATGTACAGAATTGACATTGCAGCTCCTGCGAAAGGCTGCACACTCCACTAGTGTGTTTGATATAATTCACCATGCGTGTGCTCCTACATTCCGGGTCAGCTTTATTGCCTTCAGTACAAAACCATGATGCAAACATTTACGCAAATCGGGTTTGGGGTAAAGCAGGCGGCGTAGCAGGTTCGCATCGCAGGCCTGCAATATTGCTACAGTTCCACACTGTAGACGCCGTCATGGCGATTTTATGTTGAAGCAAGAACTTAGCAGTAATATACTGCACTTTCAACATAGATAGTCTTTACATAATTAAAGAGCCATTGCAATGACACTGTGAAATGCAGATAAAACAATGTTTAAGGGAATTGATGGAGAATTAAAAGAGGTTACAGTTGAGGTAGGTGAAGTCATCAAGGCCTGTATCCTGCAATTGCGCTATCACGTGGTAGCACAGCTTTTTTTCCAACAGACTATTCATCTTTTAATTGCTGTTCGGGCTGGACTGTTCCCACAAGGAACAGGGTCAAGACTGATACGCATATGGCTGGGTCCAAACTGGGGTGGTGTGGTGAGCAAAAGAATGATGGATTAAACCCACATCCTTGTGACTGGGGGTGAATGTTTGCATTGTCCAGCATTCCGTCCATCAATTGTTTCTTTTGGCTTTAGGATTCTGGGCACTTTACCATTGCTAACCAGTGCTAAAGTGCATATGTTCTGTACTCAAAACGTAGTAACATTGGCTTATCCACAATTGGCATATTTAATTTACTTATAAGACCCTAGTAAAGTGCACTATATGTGCCCTCGGCCTATAAAGTTGATAGAGCTAGATTTCTCAAATTAAGCATTGCTTTATTTTTATGTTTCAGACAGACTGCATTTAAAATGGCACACACATTTTGGTGCAAGTGAAGACACATGGCACATGCCTAGTCAAAAGTTTTTGTAAAAGTGGCACTTTGGTGCATGCAAAAGTGAAAAACATAAAATGAGGCTTGTTCATAAATGCTTTCAGTCTGAAATGCTTGTGCTGAATTAACATGTGTTTTTGCAGTGTAGAAAAAACTTGTGCTTTCAGTAGCCTCTTTAGCTTTGAATCATGGAATGTGTTCTCTCTTCCCAGTTTCCTTTCCCTTATAATCTACACTCCCTGTTCTTGTCTCAAGAGACTTTGGCTTTGTTGCATATTTAGACAATACATATTCAGTTCATAACACATCTTTTTATAATGTGTATTAATTAATCAACCATGCACCAACACTACACATGGGGCAAACGCATTTTGCATGAAAAGCTATCTAAAACATTAGAGCATGTTGCTATGAGTATGTATTAACTGTGTGCGCTTTCAAAATTTACACTAGTGCATGTTTTATGCTATGTTGTACATTGCACATTTTTGCATTTTTTGCACAATTAATAAGAAAAGCTGCTTTACATTAATAGCTTTTGCAAGGTATCATTTATACAGGGTATTAGTATAGGGAGGTAAAACATAATGGGTTTCATTTGAAAATTAATACTCTTTTTGTGTTTATTTTGTTTTTGGGCCTAAGATAAAATGGCTGCCTGTGAATCCAGCAAGGCTGTGTATTGAATGAGAGACGCATGCGCAGATTATACCAGCTACATACTGCCAAGTGCCTCAAGTGAAGACCTGGTTCAAGGCCACCATGAACTGTACATTCTTGTTATCGTGCCAATGTACCAGTGTTTGTGGAATGTGTCCTTCCTGCGTGCGATATGACAGGAAGGAGGAAATAGACAAACATTTTTCCTAGTAAATGTTGCTAAAACATATCATTGTATTAAACATTAACGCTTTTTTTATTAAAACTGGTGTGGGTTGGATTTGCCAATGAGAACAGGATGGTGAGACCCTCGTCATCTAAGCTATCCAATCAGGGTGCAAGCTTTACTGAAAATTGCAACCTTATTAGTATAGTCAGCCAAGAATTAGAGTATAAATATGACCTCTTTAGGGGGCTTTGTGGGTTTTTTTTAGTTTTTTTTTTTAGAGGCTTTAGAAGCTTTTGCGGGTGCAGTCTGAGAGCAGATTGCGTCGGATGAGAGATAGAGGGGGGTGGGGGGCATAGGCTAGCCTTGCACGTCATATTTTTGGCAAGGTAGATCACATTCCTCTGTGGTCTGTGAAGGAGGGGCCTTTTCAGGAGCAGCGTCTCTCTGTGAACACAGAGAGGACAGATGAACAGACCAGGGCAGAGAGTGGAGCTGGATAGAACAGGATTAGATTTAGATGCTAACATTTTTTAAGTTCATGCTTTAACTAATTAATTATTTTTGAAAAGATTTATTTGTCTTATGCATTTATTTCTCTTCATGGGAGATTTTTGCCAATTATTAATTATTGATTAGCCTTGCATAATTCACTCTTGAATTATATTTCCTGAACATTCTTTGGAGAATTCTGATTGACATTTGATTGCCTCATTCCCTTCCTTTATGGAATGTTTTGTATGCAACCTATAATATGTTCTGTATTAATTCTATTTTGCCTGTTTTCCAAATTCTGTAACCTGATTGATATTTGACTAATGAATAAAGGGTCAGAGAACCTTAACTTTTAACTAGAAAATAAAACCCTTTAAAATACTCACAACTCTCTTTATTGGCTTAAATATTAATTGCATTTTTGATTTTTCATGTTTATGTAAATCTCCTGATGGTAATATACAGTGGCAAGGGTCCAGTACCTTTGCAGCGGTAAATTAGAAGGTAAATGAGGTTTTGCATTGAGAAATTACCGTGAAATTACCGCTGCATCAAAGTAAATGCTACCAGTGGGCCTGCAGCCCTGATTGTGCCACCCACCCAGTAGCCCTTTAAACATGGCTCAGGCCTGCCACTGCAGAGGCTGTGTGTGCAGTTGTAAACTGCCATTTCGACCTTGCAAAGTTAACCTACTTGCCAGGCACAAACCTTCCCTTTTCTTACATACAAGTCACCTCTAAGGTAGGCCCTAGGAAGCCCTATGGGCAGGGTGCAGAGCATTTCAAAGGTAGGACATGTACTTTTGAGTTTTACATATCCTGGTAGTCAAAAACTGCTAAATTTGTTTTTCACTACTGCAAGGCCTATCTCTTTCATAAGTTAACTTTGGGATTAACTTAAATCATCTTTTAAGTGTAATTTCCAAGTGGGAAAAGAAAGAGATTTGGAGTTTGGGGTCTCTGGACTCACAATTTTAAAGGTCTGGACCTGCTCTCTCTTGTACCTAGGACAACGAAGTGGACTCCAAAGATCAGTTGGCTGACCTCCTGTGTGGCTACAGGGACACAACAAGCTCCAAGAGGTATTTTTCCTGAAGTGACCAGTTTACCAGTACTAACTGGACCTGGACTGGACCTGGACTGTGGTCTCTGCTGGAGTGAATCTTAGTCCCTACGTGGTGTCCCTGAGGTCCTGGGAGCCTTAAAAGAGCCATCAGTGGGATCTTGCAACAAAGGTGTCTGATTTTGATGCAACTTCATTGGATACAGCTTCAGGATTGCCCCGCTGGAGGATTTTGAGCTCCAAGGTCAAGAATAAAAACCTAAGTCAGAAGGTAAAATCTTTGACAGGCACAAGCCCACTTGGTGTATCCGACCTGACCTTCATTGTGGCCAGTCTGTAATCGCTGTTAAGTCCCAGTCTACTGCTTCCATAGACTACAACATGTACTTTTTGGGGCTGTATTCCCTTAAATCTGGAATAATCTATATCTTCAGACCCCTTTATTAGATATTTGGCATTTGGAGGTCTTTTTATTGATTGAATTGTACTCTAAATTTCTAATTCAGTTTGGTATTTTTATTGTTTGCTGTTTTGACTTTATTACTGCATAAATACTTTACACATTTCCCCAAATTAAGCATATCTGCTCTGTGCAAAAGCTAGGGAGTTAAGCGTAGGTTAATTTATTGACTTTAGTCTTCACCCTGACACATTAGTGTTAGTATTCCATGAGGTGGGCAACCCCTCCACCCAATAATCCACTTTCCTACTGACAGCTAAATCTGGAGTATGAAATACCTCTGGCAAATAAACTGCCAGAATTTCTCAAGAGCATGCAGGAGTCTGCTTTTGTTTTTATGATCAAAAGTAGAAAAAACGGAGAGTGGCCAGGAGGAAAGAATATCTGTAACCACTAACTAATAGGGAACTTCATATTACCCTATTGACAGTACATCGTCCTATCATAAATTCATATGCCTTATTCAAAACAACAAATCACATACCACAGACACATTTTTTTTAAAAATAATCATTGTTTTGGTTTCTTTTTTTAAAAAAAACATACAAACATATATATAGACAACATACACATCACAAATCAACATAAACCAAATTCATTAGTTCCTTCTACCCATTCAATTGGAAATTAAACAGTGTTTACGGACTGAATCAAGGTAATACACTGCGAGGTAGTCTTCTATGCACACGAGATTACCACACCTCTAAAAACCTCATTTCAAATGTGCTTTCAAAACATAAGAGTTTTTTATCAATACCAGTTGGACTCCTCTGGTCAAAAACTGTCGACGCGGACGCGTTTCGGCCTTCATTTACATCTTGGCCTCCTCAGGACAAGGGTAAGGGAACAAACGTTAAGCGAACAAAAATAACTGGCTGTAAGCTTCACGACAACTCAATCAGGCATGTAGCAATTTTCAATGGACCCACCGCTAGTTACATCACCTTAAAATCGGGGTAACGGGCAATCTGATGGTCATTCATTAATCACGTGCATAAATAAACAAAATTGTTCTCACTCTACTCATTGCTTCAAGTCAAAATGCCATTAAATGCCGCGCTGAGTCCTTAACAATGGTGCACTTAAATAATAATAACAAGCGTTCCTCACTATATTCGTCTCCACACGGATCAAAAGTCCAGTCTCTATCCAATCCGCAGATCAGCAGATTTGAGAGTTCTTGATGCAAATTCTAGAGTCTTTTGGACTCCCTCATCCACCTGTGATAATACAGCCCCAGCTCCATATTCACTTGCATCAATAGTTATGATACCTTTTAAGGGTGGGTTAAAACATTCGAGATTCTTGGCGATTGCTTTGACACTTGTAATCTCCTTGAAACACTTCCGACATGGTTCACCCCTAAGGAAGGTTGCTTTTTTTCAGTCAGTTGTTTCAAGTGGTGAGTCATACTTGCAAAACACAAATACATTTTGCATAGTATTCACACAAAGTGAGGAAGGACATGATCTCTTCCTTATTACAGGGCAGTGGTGCTCGGTCAATAGCATTCGCCAGAGATGGCTTGGGATAGATTCCACTATCAGCAGGGGTGTCTGAACTAGGGGAGCGCCAGGTGGTGTAGTCTCCCAGACTTCCATGCAGTACAGAAATATAATGGGAAACAATGAGACTTCTTAATCAGTTTTCTGTTTGTTCAAATGCAGTAATAGGTCAATGGTAATTAAGGAGAGCCCAGAGAGCAACCTTTAACACATCACTGCACATTTGCTTTTCATGTATACCTAGGTTTCCATGATGTGGCTTCAAAGAGATCGCATTTGCTAACAAATATGTGTGGTGGGTTCCTAAGGGAGGATGAAAGAATGAGGCACAAGAAAGGCACCAATGTAAACAAGCATTTGCAATACAATAGGTCTGCATTTGCGAGAGTTAGAGCTATTGGCATTGTAAATGACAATGGGCCACAAGTATCAAAATTGGAAATTGAGATTACCTAATTGCGATTTTCTGAGAATCACAATTAGGTAATCACAATTTCCAATGTATGAAACCATGAGTTTCATATACTGATTCGTAGTGGGTCGCAAACTGACCTACCTCGTTAACATTAATGAGATAGATTGCAATTTGTGACCCCCTAGGAATCGCAAAAATCACAGGGATGGTGTCTGTGAGTGCTTTTAAAGAAAGCAATATTTTTTTTGTAAAGCAGCTTTTTTCCTTAAAGGAAAACGGGATGCTTTACAGAAAGAAAAATGTTTCCTTTCATTTTTTAATAGCAGGCAGTGGTCCGTGGGACCACTGCATGCTTTTAAAAAATGCTTTTACAAACATTCTCAAAGGGGAAGGGGTCCCCTGCGGACCCCTTCCCATTTGCAAATGGGTTACTACCTACTTGAAGTAGGTGTTAAAATGCGAATGTTTTGCGAGCGCATTTTGGTCACAAAACATTCATACATACCGATGCGATTCGGTATTAGGAGCGGACGCCCTTAACAGGCCCATTCCTCATACCGAATTGCAAAACCCAATTTGCGATTCGGTAACAGGTTACCGAATCGCAATTTGGGTTTGATGCATGTGAAAAGCCTCTTTTGCGTTCGCAAATGGGCCGAATCTGCAAATCGGCCCGTTTGCGAACCCAAAAAGACTTCATACATGTGGCCCAATGTCTTTTACCCATTTGTTTTAGTTTGGAGTGTAGTGGATGTACTAGAACTGAGATTAAACATAGTAATGGGAATCAATGAGGTTCATAATAGACAATGTGCTTGAAGCAGATCCCACAGATGGCAGATGCAAGCCACTGGCATAGCAATGGTGCCCTGGTCCCTAATCCAAAACGGGAAAATGGCCCCATTCCCGAAACGGGAGACGCAGTGTGAACGGGAACGTGAGGTGTAAGTAGAGAGTGATAAAGCGGGATTCTTATCTTATCTTACCATCACTAAGAATCCTCAGGTCGCCTGAATCTTTTTTCCTGCTGAATAGTGTGAAGGGAAGAAAATCCAATCCTGTTATACAACAATTTAGAATCCAGCTTGCCCTCAAAGATCACTGACTCCAAATTCGAATTTTAGGGGTTTATTACAAAGCCAAGAATAACTGCACATACAAGCACCTCAACACGAGGTTAAAGAAATAAATGGGCACTAATACAAACATCATCCTACGCAGGTGTCTCATCCGACTCAGGATAAGAAGAATCGTTAGTTCCAGAAGCATTAAACTAGCAATGACGGCTCCAATCTCTATATTATTCTTCATTTACCTAATAAAGAGAAAAGCATCAATCTGTCCCTACTCTACCACTAAGGTGACATCTCTACTTAACAAGTTTCCCCAGGCAAGAGTAGAAAAAGGGTGTCAGCTGTGAAGACTTCCTAAGAAGTGCACTCACTTAGGATTTTGAGCTCGTTCTAGGATGCTCCTTCCTAACCAGATCTCTCTCTTTCGCCCTTCTCTCAGGTCTCCTCTACCTCCTATCTGCTCTCCTCCCTCGGGGCACTATCCCTAATACAAAATCCACATACAATAGAACACGCCCTTGTCACGCCTCTCCGGCCGGGTCTTCCTTCTCATACTTTTCCATCGAAACTCTTACTTCATCCAGGACGGTTACAGTGACCTTGGGTCCCAGGCACCTTCTCTGCTGAAAGTATCATCCCTGCATTCCAGTATACTCCCATCTCAATGTCTCCCATCATCCTAACTCCTAAAACAAAGAGCCAGTCTTTCACTAACGAGGCATGTGTCCTTGCACCTGCAACAGAAAATACATTCAACAAACCTTCCTCTGTACGAATCTACCAACCGTGCCCAGGGAGCCTTATCAAGAGAACACCTTCTCGGCCTACAAAATAAGCTAACATAAGAACGAACAGGCCTTTCTTTGACGTATATGCAGTCAGGCTTTTACACAATTTAAACACACAATTTTAATTACTTCTCTAAGCATTGGTTCATACAATTCATATGCGAAAAAGTGAACTACACGTGCAACTTAATATGGTACACGTTTAACTACTGCATCTCGATTGCACATGAGCTACTTCATTTATGCATCATTTTAAACGCATTTCAGTTAAGCATTACATTTACGTGATTATAATAGCACAATTACTCTTCTATTCACTCTAATAAAATGCGGTTTAGAACTACATTTTACTGGCCATTCATTAATATATATCTGGATATATGCGGGTGCGGACTAACGGTGATTATGATGCACCCCTACAAATTTCTCGAGAACATGGCGCTCTATCAAGAGCTAACAGGAAACACAGCGTGGAGAAGGTAGGAAACACAACTAGTCGAGGCCAGAACAGAACAGCTGAACAGAACACGAGACTGGACCAGAATACACTCAGTTCCAAAAGTAGAAACCTACCTTTAATGCACCACAATACCAGTGGTAGCGCAAGTTACATCACACACACATGTTCCCATTATTTTCTAATAACTTAGCAGGAAGTGACATCATACAAACTTTCCCCACCAGCCAGTAATGCCATGTCCTTTTGACAATGGAGAAAGTGATATTATTGGGGGGAAAAATAACGCTAGAAATGCAATATTAAAGCAACAAAAAACTGAGAATGTGCAAAATGTTATAATTTTTCTGCACAGCAGTGCCCAAAATTACACTTTTAACGCAAAATGCAGTTTTCCTTTACTTTGGTAGGTTTTCTTCCTATGAGGCCGTACTTTGTGCAAAAAGTCACACAATGTACATAAGTGAAATATTTTCTGTACAAACCATTCTTCAGAGGGAAACGTGTATACACAATCACATAAAAGTTTGGAAATTGCAAACAATGCAAGTTCCAGGAATTTTCCGAACATAGTTTTAATTTCACCTAGGCCTATCACACTAGACTGTTTCCATGTTGATGTCCATCCTGTATTAACAAGGAAGATGCCGTAATGTGTTTGGGATGCCGCTGTGACCAACCAGGGGCATAAGGTATCATAAACCCAGGAAATCCTAACGCACAGACACAGCCATCATAAAGCCATGCATTTTATTTTTTTAGGTATATCGTAACATAAGACTCATTATAAAATCGTAACATAAACCCCAACTCTAAGGAACAAACAGAGAAAAATTTTATTGCAGCAGGAGGATCTGAAACACGAGGTATCATACAAGCAGCAGCAGTATGTGTATGGGACCCAACTGAAACAAGTCAAGACAAGGCTGTCCTTTAATTAAGCAAAAGTGCACTAGATATCAACCAAAATCAAACGGAGCTACAAGTAATTATGCAAACAACTTGTGCTGCACTTAAACACCTCTCTTCGTGTCATAAACAGCACACATTTGTCTAGACCTTCCAACACAAGAAGTTCAGCTGCTGTAAGTAACTTTTATTATTGTGAGCTATGAGAGGCGTCTTATTAGTATATGAGCAAAAACATCAGGCGTCATTCTGCTTCAAGTAAACTACAAATTCAGCCACAAAGGTAAGGTACAGGATGGATAAAGCAAACAGCAATTAAAAAATCAGTCTTGACCCTGTTCCTTGTGGGAACAGTCCAGCCCGAACTGCCAAGCCAGGTCCTCCCTGGACCGGAAACAAGCATCCTGGGACCGGTTTCATTGTCCAGCATTCCGTCCATCATTTGTTTCTTTTGCATTTGTCGCTCTAAGTGGGAAGGGTATGCCCAGACGTGGGTCACGTGCTCACTACACCACTGGATTCAAGCTAGCCTGGCTGATGTAGGGTGATGCCCTGAAACCAGTTCCAGGATGCTTGTTTCCGATCCAGGGAGGACCTGGCTTGGCAGTTCGGGCTGGACTGTTCCCACAAGGAACAGGGTCAAGACTCATTTGCATATGGCTGGGTCCAAACTGGGGTGGTGTGGTGAGCAAAAGAATGATGGATTTAACTCAGATCCTTGTGACTGGGGGTGAATGTTTGCATTGTCCAGCATTCCGTCCATCAATAGTTTCTTTTGCAGAATCCTACAGCCAGCAAAAATGAAGTCAGCAAAACAGGAGGTCAGAAGGCAAAAAAATCAGTGGAAACCACGTTGAGGATGCCAGGTCTAATACTGCTCTTCTCTTCTTGAATTTTGCAAGAAGCTGAAGACCTGGATTTTTAATTAACCAACCTACCTTAGAAAGGGCTAGGAACACACACCTACTTAGCGCCAGGATACCCTTGTGGGTGATAGTGCTCTTTATAATTGCACATAACATAACAACATATTTAGTCAGGATCAAAACATCCCAACCGCAAGCAGAAAGGTGACTCCAAGTTTTGGATTACTTTCTGCGTAGTAAAATTGAGAAAGAATTTGAATTGTAGACAAGATGCCAGATGGTGGAATTGCAATAAGATGCGCAGAGACCCTTGTTCCCTCAAGGATAAGAGGATGGAGATCAATGGCACATGGCTTGATTGTACTGAGGAGGAGGGTGATTAAAGCCACCCAGTGCTTAATTTGAGCCAGTGGTTGCCAGTGAGGATCACCAGCACTAATCTTTGCATACCAGAACTTATCTTTACTGATCAGACATTTACAAGACTAAGCGAGTGAAAAACACACAAAACAGAAAGTCGGAGGAAGAGAAAAACATAAAAACCGTCACAAAAGGAGAAAGTAGAAACTTGCAGGCATAAGATAAACAGGCAAGAAGAGTCTGGAAGTAAATTATAGAGGCATAATGTGGATTTAGGACAATCGCATCAACATTGATTTGCACTGGCCGTGGGTTCTGAGCAGATTCCTGGTTACTGGCACTCATTCTATTACAAATTAAGCACTGGATTCTCTCTAATTGGGATATTCCTGAAGAGTGTACCTTCCGCACTGAAACTGATAGGGTAGGCCCGTTTAGGAAAGGAGGTGGTTAATGTGGATCCTTCTATTGTGCCTTCTGTTATTCCTCATTTATTTATGTTGCAACAGGAGATATCTTGACCTTACTCCGAGCCTTTCACTACCACTTGTGGTGGCAGAAGAATTGTTTTACCAAGGAAATGTCCTAATTACGTGTTCAAATAATATTCCATCATTTTTTATATGCATTTTCCCTGTTGTCCTCTGTTGGATCATTTTCTCTCTTTACTGTATTTCTTTTCCTTCCATTCTTCCTTTCTTTTTTTCTTTCATTTGTACGCGGAAACATGTGTAGTGATCTCATGTATTTTGCCACATACCTCTCTTTTGGCATGCTGAACTCATATAAGGAGTAAATTGTTGGTGGTTGCAGATGTTGGAGTGCTCCTCTGGCTGAAGTATTATTGTGTTTTGAATATCTACTTCTGACTTACCTCAACGGCCTGCTGTGGTCATTTCAAACACTCTCCCACTGTATATTTGTATTGTCTCATATCTTATCTCCTGACATCTGCAACAGATTGAACCCTTCTCTAAGTGCTAACTTTTCTGATTCCTTCACTTCTGTACATCAATGCATCCTGAAGTAAAATCTACGAAACACTCATTGTTATAGTTTTGTATCTTTTCCAACACGCTTTATGCATTATTTCATCAGATTTTTAGGCTTTTGTCCTCCACTATCGTTCAATTACTTCACTGTAAAAGTGCTATATACATGTTTTAAATAAATAGACATTATTTGATAATACATTTTGTGTCATTTTGCCCTCAATACTTGCAGATCCTAGAAATGTATCATCCAATTAACAATGCGTCAATAGACTAATTTTAAACTAATAGGAAAGTGTGACGTCATAGCCCGGCACACCATGTTCAAACGCCTAAATCAATGGTTCCCAAAATCTTTCGACCCGCGACTCCCTTGACCTATTTGCCGTTGGCCGCTGCTCCCCATTACGTTACTTTTTTTTTGGCGGGTTGAGGGGATATAAGCCTGGCCTCAGGAGTACTTCCATTTTTCTCCCTGAAAATAATTGGAATGAAGCAGATGAAGGTATTATAATCAAAGATGTAACAAAATAAAAATATAACAGTTGTTTCATAAAAAACTTTCATTGGTTAAGTCAGAAACAATACTTTTCAGTACTGGGGTCTGCATATGGAATGTTTAAGCTATTTTTTGTTTTTTTTAAATTGCCTCTAGCAGGACTGGAGAAGGGAGCAGGGCGGGGGCAATATGAGAAAGTAGTGAATTGAATAAGGACGTTGACATCCATTAAAGGTGAAGATGCACAAATGGACTGGTGTGGATATGTCATTGGTGAGAACAAGCATTCAATCTTTTGGGCTCTTTAATCTGCAAGGACTAGGGGGAACAGAACAAAGTTGTTAGCATAATAAGCAATGACGAGACAGAATGAATGCATAAATAATGGTTTGTCATGCACACGTGGTGGTTGTAGGAACAGCGATCTGTCCTGGTAAGTAAATATAGCCTTGGGTTCACTGCCCTGTATGAATCTACTCCTAAAACCCTCTTTCTGCGGGTCCTGGTCAGAGCACTCCACACGATGACATTTAGGAGGCAACAAGCCTTCTCTGGCCCTAAAGGCAGCTGAAACTGCCTGTTCTATCATCGTCTGTATGTCACCCATAGTAGGAACTTGCGACATTAAGGATTCATCCGGTTCTTCAGAAGAGGCATCAGCCGCCATGTTCTTTATCTAGTCCATCGTTATTGCTATCACTGTATGCCTGTCTGCAGCATGGGAACTTAATGCATGCTTACTTTAAATACACCCTACACGCGCATTTTCAGAGAATGCTGCCATTTTAGAGTTAGGCGGCAGTCGAAATTTGATGTGAACACGGGTCTAAATGCACCCGAGACAGAGACAGCATGGTGCGCTCCACAAAACCCCAGCATTTCAATGCTCCCCTGTCTTGTTCCACTGCTGATCCAGGATTAGGCCATTTCCAACATTACTGTAAAACGCTGAGCGCAGTAACATCTGGGTCATCTATAGCGCGACCTCTTACCCTGTACTCACTGGGGCATATTCTCAAGGATCTATCGCCGAGTTATCGGCACTTTATCGCAGCCAAAGTCACGATAAATTCATGGCCCCATTCACAAGCTGGCGCTAACAGCCCATAACACCAGTTTACCTGCAAAAGCAGTCGCAAAAACATCGCCACAGATGACCTCGGCAACTAACGCTAATGATATGCAGAGTAGGCGTTCCCGTGCAAAAATCCGCGACAACACCACTCCACAACATTCCCAACGACCAGCCACATCGGCGATAAGATCACAAAACATGCGATAAGGCGCGTTAGCAGCAGGAAATTAACACCTGCTCTTACCTGGTGTAAAGTCGGACGACAACCGGCACCAGACAAGGGAGCACAGCCCATAGCCACACATGAAGAACAACAGATGCCCTGGAGCAACCGATCATGCAGCCCGGAGCCCCAATAGGCCAACAACACCCACCGCCACCAGGACCCTACAACCCACCCCCCCTCCCGGGGCCCCACCCCGGGCACCCCCCCACACCCCATTTAGTCAAAGATATTGCACATCAACTCCACGAAACCATGAACCAAACAAATCGCCAGAAGTCGCACAATCACAACACCTAACATACATGTGTGGTCAGAAAAAGGAAAATCATACATTCATATCATAATATCCAAGTAATACGTTTATTACAGAATAAACCAAAAACATCAATTCTGAAGAGGCATGGTGGGTCTTCTCAGGACATTCTGTAAGTCACAGCCTGCAAAACAGAAATCTGGATAAGAAGGTGTGCCATGCGCCCACCAAAGTACAGAGAGAGAGAGCGAAAGAGAGAGAAAGAGAGGGAGAGAGGGAGAAAGAGAGAGAGAGAGAAGGAGAGAGGGAGAGAGAAAGAGGGAGAGGGAGAGAGAAAGAGAGAGAGAGAGAGAGGGAGAGGGAGAGAGAAAGAGAGAGGGAGGGAGAGAGAAAGAGAGGGCGAGAGAGTGCCGACACTGCTGCACACCCGCTCAGCACTTTAGGTGCCCCTATCTCACTGCACTGCAAGACACCATCCCGTGGCGGTGTGCCTGTGCCTGCCGCAGTGTATCCGGTGCCACCAAGTCTGTGCACCGCTAGCCATGGACCCTTAATGATTGAGTTCCGTAGTGCGGACGCCATCATGTCACGCCTGGCACTGGGCAATGTGAGGTGGCAGGGCCCTAGGCCCTCATGCATACATGAGAACTACACGGAGACACCCAGTTAGAGAGTGGAAATGGCGTCCAGCACGTGCGCCAGGCCCTTTTTATTGGCAGGGTCACATGTCCTGTGACGCTTGTGCTGGATGGGTGTGGTGTGGGTGTACACCAGCCGTGAGGGAGTGGCTGTGGCATGCTGACAACTAGACCTGTGAGCTGCAGATCCCTACAGTGAAGACCTGGGACATGTGGCGTTGTCTTCCCCCCATGTGTGCGTAAGCGGAGTGGGCTGTCCTGGCGTATGCCAGTCCAGCGTAAGGGTGTGATCAATGACCCCGGAGCTCTGGGCATGGTTCCGTCCTGGGCTGGACAAGGAAGTGACTAATGGATGTGTCTCTGTTGTAGTGTCGGCGCCACCCAGACCGCAATCGGCAATCTGTCACCCTGTGACAAAAGTCCCACAACATGAGCAACATGGACGTAAGGGGAATCACTGACCCTACATTCATCCATACTTCCACACTTGAAAGATCATAGACATGACACATCTGTGTGAATATGAATGTTTATTGCACATTCAGTGGAGTGTTGCAGCTGGAGCAGTACAGGGCCATGCCAACCCCACTTTAGATTGTTGGCCCGTGGCGGGCCAGCCAGAGTCCTTCAGGGAATGACAGGTACATCAGGAGAGGAGGAGTTCAGTCCGCAGTCTGATAGCTGTGTCATTGGTGACCAAACAGAATTTGGCAGTCCATGTCGAGGTCCAAGGTGGGTGTCGCAGAGTGCATCGGGGGACAGTGGAAGGTGATGATGCAGAGGGCAGAACCAAGCAGAAACAGGCCACATGGCAGAGATGAATGCTACTGCGTCCTTCTGACCACGAAGGCAGATTCATCCGCATCTTCGTCCTCTGCTGTTGCATGTGCCTCACATGTGGGTGGTGGTGTTCTGTTTCCAGCACTGTGTGGCAGTGACACCTCAGGGGCCGGAGGTGGAATGTCTGCCGCACTGTGTGGCACTGACACATCAGGGGCCGGAGATGTGGATGGGGTGGTAGCAGCAGCATGCATCAGCGCCAGGCCTTGTGGCAGCAATGCCATGAGAAGGGTCTTTAGGGCATTGAGGAACCCAGCTACCTCTCGCTGGTGTGCAGCCGTGGCAGCTGCTCTTTCCGCCTGCGTCCGCTCCATGTTCTCCATGATCCTCCGCATGTGTCCCAACTCCCGGGCGAGATCGCTGGAGGCACTCTGGCTAGACAGTCGTTCTTGTCGCAGAGTCAGGACTCTAGTGATGTCAGCCATGGTCCGTTGGAGAGCATGGAGCGGACTGTGGGTGTCCGTTAGGGACTGTGAGTGGGCCCTGATGGGACTCAGACACTCACGTATGGCATCTAGTTTGGCCGCCATGCGGTCGAACCCCACCTGCACCTGTTCAGCCAGCTTCTCCTGGCACCCCAACACACGGCGTTGGAAGGCCATGTGTTCGCCGTGGGGGTCCTGGGAGGCAGCCGTGGTGGTGGGTGCCGCCTGCTGTGTGTTCTTTGCAGGGGTGGGTTCTCCTCGTGGTAGCTGGGCTGCCCTGCTCCTGGAAGTGGGCTGCGGAGGCTGTCCACGAGCTGTTGGAGGGCGTCGGAGTTGAAGGTGTGGTGGTCCTCTTCGTCATCAGAGTAGAGAGGTTTGGACTGCTCCGCAGGAGGTGTTGGATTTCCTTCTGCAATGTGAAGGGGAGATGCAGTTTCACATTGTGTTCACATGTATGTTGACGCATTGTACATGTTTACATTCAGACTGCATGACAATGTACATTGTGACTGGGGGGAGCTGCCTATTTGATGCGGGACAGTGGACATTCCGACTACATCACGGATGTGTGTTTGTACTTGTACATTGTCAACTAACATTTCCCTGCAATGCCAAATGTGATAGGCCAGTTTCTACGCATATGCGGCACCAGTTGTGTCCTCTGTTCTGTTGTGGACGTGTTGCGGTTTGTACCACATCGTTGTCAATGTTGATGGGCTCTGCATGTAATGTGTGTGTGCCGCATTTTGGGGGAATCGCCCCTGCAGCTCTAATGTAGCTGCCCCTTATCCCTTACATGCGGTGTGCCTCGGGCTTCGGTGCTTATGCGGTGCTGAGATGTTGCATACCTGTGTGCATTGGTCTCTTGGTGGGAGCTGGGGGTCTGGGGCATGGTTTGTCCGCAGATGTGCTATGCTTAATTGTGCATGTGTGCCATTGTGCCCATCTCCCCCCATCCCCCCAGTCCGTGGTCGTTACTCACCCTGTTGCTGTTGTGTCCGGTCATGTTGAGCAGTGTCTGGTCCCCCAACTCCTGCCACCGTCTCCCCACTGATGACTGTGGACACCATTTCCTCCATCTCGTCCAGCTCCTCCTGTGGCGCTGGACTCCCACCTCCAGTCTGCATTGCTGCCTTCCGGTTGTTTGCGAGTTTCAGCTTGGTTTTGCGCTTCACATCATTCCAGCGCCTCTTGACCTCGTCCATTGTCCTCCTCAGCACTCCGACTGCATTCACCTTGTCCACGATGGTCTGCCATATTCCATTTTTAGTTGCCAGTGACACAGTGGAGGTGACGAACAGTGTTTGATGGTGTTCTATCACCTCCGTTATCAGGATCCTGTTTTCCTGCTGACTGAACCGCTTCTTCCTACTCTTCATGTCCTTGCCCTTCCCTGACCCCGAGGTCCCAGGCTGGTCCTCCGGGGGGATTGTGGGGTTCTGGTTGTCCTCTGTACTTCCTCCGGATGCCTCCATTGTGCTTCGCTGTTGTTTGGCTTTTGTTTATATGTTTTTTTTCTACTTTTATAGTGCATTTTCCCGCATGAAGCGTGGGAATTGCAGGCCTGTGGCTGGTTTTCGCAGATTTTTGTATCGCGATTGGCTTCATCGCTACTATTTTCGCCTTGGGGTTTCGTGTTTTGTGGCGTCGCGTTAATTTTAAAGCGTTCATTTGACGCGTTATCGTGTGACTATCGCATGGTACCGCCATGTTGGGGATGCCACGTTGACACGGCGTTATTTTCCCGTGATGGGCTGCGGTGTGAAGTGTTGCGTTAAGCTGGATTTGCGGTAGTTATCACACGTTCTTGAGAATATGCCCCATTCTTGTTAATGGACTCTCTACAGCAGACTATCTACAATACAATTACACCAGTAATAGCAAAAGTTTAAAACTTTTTAAACAATCAATATTTTGGCCCACTATCAGAGAAAACAAAAATAGGACGTGTGGATGAATGGCTTCTGTTTTATATATGCCCTTAGTGGAAGTTGCATAGAGTGGAAGCCATCTTAAATGAAATAAATAACTTTGCCTTGGGTAAAGTTTCTGTCAACAGGGAGCTCAACCTGTAAGCCAGAGTAGCTTGACATTTTCAGAAGAGCAATCATTTTGCATTGAAATATGAACTGCCCATTTGTGATAAATAAACTAGACCTAATTTCTCCAATACAACAGGTTGTCATTTCCTGAACACAAGTTTCCAGAGTCCAGGAAGTGCCACCGAAGACATTTTCCTACATGCAGGGGTGAAAAAATGCTGAAGATATTAATTATTTTAAAAAAGTTGTTTAGGCAACACTTTTGAGTTACATTTTATTTAGGAAGATAATGGGCCTAGTCTAGAAACCACAATAGACGCAAAAATGGTTCCTCATGAAAAGTTTCTAATCTAGATACACATATTGCAACAGAAACCAAACCCGCAGGCTTGACATTTGTCACACTCCATTCGACAAACAGGGCTCTGCAGAAGGTGTCTACACCCTTGAGCTATCTGCAGACACACGCCCTCGTACGCACTGCTTTCTCAGAAGCAGAATATCACATGCTCGCTAGATATATATAATAATAATGATATTTAATATCACAAACAGGTTGGACACGGAAGCAATTGTATTGTGAGAGATATCTTTATAACCTCCACCCCCACCTGCCTTCTCGCAATCAGCAGTTTGTGAGGCATTGCTGCTGGGGGATAGAGGTTGCGAGGGGGGGCACGGTGACTTATTGTTATTGGCGTCGCCAAATACAGGCAGCGACACCCAAAGAAAACACGCCCGGCAAGTCCAAGGATTGCAGGTTCAGGCAGAGCAGGAGTGAAGACGTGTTCTCCTCAGAGACGTCTTTCGCCCCCCTAGCGGGGCCATTCCTACCCAGAGAGGCCACGGAGTGAATGGGAGAGAGAGGGGCTCCAATTAATCAAGCCCCTTCTATAGAAGTGTAACCACGTGTGCATATAGTTAAAAAAAAAGAGCATTTCCTGCAAATAGAGGTAGACAAAGGATTGAAGGGGCAGAGATTAGGTTTTTGGAGTCAATGAGTTGTTCTTTCAGGTAATTGAAGATTGTTGACCCTTTCTCTACACAATTCTCGTATTGTGTCACTTCCTGCCCCAGTGACGCCGCTGCGCATGCCGACACATGCTTTGAACTTCACGCCTGTATCAAAATTACAAACGTATCCATTCACACCTGTCTGTCATTATTTCATATACAGCAGGTGCACCCAACCTGGGTATCCAAATGTTTAAATCATCACCATCATCAACAACTTTATTGCGCTCAATAGACCATAAAAGTGCAAAACAGGCAACATTTCAATAAAAACATTCTCAGATGCATAGACTTGAAACACCAAAGGCCCGCAATCACAGCTGCAAATTATTACAATACCCACTCCCCAGTACAAACAAGCATTTGCAATGCAATAAGTCTCGCATTACTGAAAGTTTGAGCTATTGGCATTGCATTATTTGCAACACCAATAGCTCAAACTTTCACTCACTAAGATACCTACTGTGCTTTGGTTATACACGGCAGCCAGTTATGCCCTTTACATTGGTGCTCAAAGAGTTACTTCTAGTCCCCTCCTCGCATTTGCACCCTGCTGGAAGCACTAGCAGGGTATGACGTGCTTTACAAAACCAACACCCACTGAAGTAAATAGGAAAAAATATATTGTGTGTGTTTATAAAGTAAAAATGCCAAAAGATAACCTTGTCATAGTGGGAAATTCCAAAATAACTACAATCCTCCGATATATAAGACAACAGACACTGCCGGGGTCCCAAGCCCACACTACTCCCATGGGCAAACCCTTTAGTGATCTAAACGCTGTACAGTAGTAGGCCTTATGCTAAGAACAGATGACATTTTAGAAATGAGGTGTAGGCTGGTGAACTAAATTCAAACAGGAACGAGGTAAGGTGTGGTGTGCAAAGAACAAGATTACCTTGCATCAGGAAAGAGCCTCCTTAAAGGCTGTCCACTGAAGTTATACTGCGGAGAACAACCACACCTTCCCGTCAGCCTTTGCGAAGTGCCACCCGCACTCCTATGAATGCATCGGGAGACGCACTAACATTTGTTGCATGCTTTAATCCCAAATGTTTCCACGAGTGGGCCCACTCCTGATCCTCGGCATGCAGGGGTGAGTTGGCGGTGAAGAAACAGCAGGGAAAGGCCTGTCAGCCCGAGAATACCTGATATAGAAACAGGTCTGGTGAGGAGCTCCGGCCGGGAGCTCCCGGCCAGGGATTGCCTTTTGGGCTTTAACCCCCAATCTCACCTCCCCCCACCGGACCCTCTTTACTCACCAGGGTCGTGCTCAGACTGCTGTCATCATCTCTCCAATCTCCTTTCCTGCCCTTGGAGTAATCTGCTTTCTTCCCCCCTACTGATTAATGTGCAACAGCGCCTCGGCACGCACTTATCACTTGCCAGGGGGTCTCACTTTGCTGAGTTTAATAGTCCAAGACCTCCGCCATTATTCTCAGGGGCTGGCTGGTAACACCGTCCACGCTCACTAATCACAGAGTGATAATAAACAAGAAACAAAAAACTCGTCAGAGGGCGTGGGGACCTTCAGCAGAAGTGAATGAGCCCAGGAAGGTTTGGAGGGTGGGGCCCAGCAGCACTGAGAGGAACCGAGCACAGCAGTCGGCCTGAGGGTCAAATAAAAATAAAAAACACAATTGGGGCAAGGGCATTGTAAATGTGACAGACACAGCATGATTTTCAGCCCTGTTTACAGATACAGCCTTGCAGCGCAGCTAAGCTCAGAGCAAGAATGCTCTGCAAAAGAAAAGGAAACCATCACTAAACACGAGTAGGAAACCAAGGGGAAAAAAGTCCCTAGGGAACAGATTAACAGGACAAAGGGTAATGCTACCGTAGTTAGTCCCTGCTGCTGGGAGGAACAAAAGAGAAAAGGAGGGACAAAGAGGCAGGACTGACCACTAGCAAGCAAGAAGTTTTAAAGGACACTGCAACAAACAAATCAAAAGCAAGGGTGTGGCTTTAAGCCCACAAGAGAAGTATACTATAGTATACATGAGGTCGTACGCTTACGCTCGACCTAAAAATGGGCAAGGTTCATTACAGCACATAAATTAAAACAATATAATAAAAATATATACAACAATTTAAAAAAAGGTGCTGATGAATTTCATAAGCTGCAATATTAAAAAGAAATGCTCAATAAAACCACATTTAAAAAGTTAGATTTAAGAGAGGGGGAAAAAGGGAGGCAGCCCAGCTAAAAAAGGGGAGGTTCTAACAGCTATGCCCTAAAGAGATGTTTTTTAAAAGCGACCTGCCCACACACCACATGGATAGTAAAAAACGTGACACCGCAAATACAATAGGGGTTAGGGTCTTATACTTCAGCAGCCTAAATACTTCTACACAGCGTCTGGTACCCAGATTTCTGTAGATCTGCGTCTACCAGCGGCGCCTAGATTTTCTATAACCAGGGCACAAGAAGAAAACATGCAACTCTGATTCCTCTGCATGGTTGCAGGCAGCACAGCCTAGTGCAAGTGTGCCTGCCCATTTATTGGTGAAGGTGCGTAGTGGGAGGGTCCCATGCCTAAATTGGGCATATAATTTCCTCGCTAGCGCAGGTTGTATCTCATCCAGGGCAGGCTCTAGGCAATACTGATCTTTAACCCTCATAAACAAAGCTGTCAGTGGATCCATGTATTCTAGCGAGTTTGTCCTCCCTGTAGCTCTACACCAGTTCTTTTTGTGAAACTGTGACACAGGCTTCCTCAGGGGAGTGCCATAGCCTCGCTCTGCCCATATTCTGAAAGGTGTCCCTAACATAGGCTAGCCACGGTAGTTTCCTGGCACCATTCAGGGCAAGAACCTCCTTTAACTCGTCCCGGTAAACAGCCAAATCCGGGGTTACCCATAATCGACACCATAGCAATGGGCCTTATCCCCAAATCTAGGTGCAGCCGTATAAGAGGAGTACTAGGAGGAAGACCGAAGAGCTGCCTGGTAAATGTGTTCTCGGTCTTTGTAATGTTTCTCAAAGAGTTGTGCCCCCAAAGTTCAGCCCCATACATAGCAGAACACCTTTTTTGCATTTTGTATATTTCCACTATTGGTCCAATGGGTTTAAAAGAGGAATTCCTAAATAGCTTAATTAGCCCTCCTGTGCTCTGTGCTAGCTTCAGACTAGTTTTGTTAATTTGCGCCCCCCAGTCCATTTTTTCAGACAGGGTGACCCCAAGGTATTTGAAGACAGAAACCCTCTCCAGAGGAGTGTCATACAGGCTGGGATTAGGACGGGTGGTGCTAGTCGGGTTGAAGACCATGTATTTGGTCTTCAAACAATTGATCTCAAGTCCCCTACTGTCACAAAAGGCCTTGAAGTTGTCGAGAATCCTCTGTATGCCCATTGGTGATTTTGAGAGCAACAGAGTTTCAACGGCAAACATCATTGCCGGTATTTTTCTGCTAGCTATCTTGGATGCATCATTGTCCTTCCCCGCATTCAGCACATCTACGAGTGCGTTAATAAACAGGCAAAAAAGGGTGGGTGCGAGCACGCACCCCTGCCTTACCCCTCTATCTATAGGAATAGGTGAGGTGAATTCCCCACGTTTGCCAAATCTAATTTGGGCATAATTGCCTTCGTGCAAACGCCTGAGCATAAGGCAAAGATAAAGAGGCACCCCCAGATCACTTAAGACGGCCCACAGTTTATCTCCTGGTACTAGATCAAACTCGGATTTAAAATCCACGACAATCAAATAGAGACTGCCACCCTCTATTGTCACCGTTTTCCAGTACAGGAGTTGAAGCCTAAATATTTGGTCCATGGTGGACGTATTTTCTCTGAAACCAGCTTGTAATGGGCTTAATATATTGTGTTCGTCCATCCAGGTTTGGAGGCGGACCAACAATACCCTGGGAAAGATTTTCCGACTTACATCAATTAAACTTATGGGCCTATAGTTAGAGGGGAGGAGCGGTGAACCCTTTTTAAAGACAGGGAGAATTTCCGCACCCGCCCATGTGGATGGAATAGCCATTCCCTGCAATATGGCATTGAATAGTATCCAAAAGTAAGGGGCCCAGACGGTTGGCTAAGATTGAAAGAGGTCCCCAGGGATCTTATCTAGACCAGGTGATTTGGAAGGGACAATTTTCTTTAGGGCACTTATTATCTCTGAAAGGGTTATCTGCGTGGCCTCCATACCGATGTTTTGCAATGGGGTGATCTCATTTGTTACATTAATGCCTGCATCCCCGAACCTTTGATAGAGGGCCTCAAAGTGTCCTTTCCATTTATCGGCAGCGATGTTTGGTTCAATGGCCGACTTCCCTTCCCTAATGCCAGTGTTCACTATGCACCAGAAAGCCTTCATGTCATGAACAGAAAGGGCCTGCTTAAAGGATTCCCACTTGTCCATCTCCCAGGCTTTTTTGGCTTCAGTGATACTTGCCCTATAAAGCACCCTATTTGCTCTGATTAGAGAACTATCTTTGATTTCAATTGCCTCAATCAGTGCTAACTTAGCCCTCCGGCAGCTATCCTTGAACAAGGGGTGTTTACCCTTTTTATGACCACTGCGGCGAGACGATGGGAAACAAATATCAGCTAGGGTGATATAATCAGTTGTATTACCCAGAACAAAAGTACTCATTTTATTGTCCTCCCGGAATTCGGCCTGGGACTTCTAGGGATCATCACAGCAGATGCGCTGAGTCACCGAACTATCTCACTAGATACCAGTTTACAGGCTAGTAATGGAATAAGACTTGTAGTTCGGGTCAGATGTAGTCCCTGTACGTTGGAGTCTGAGCTGCTGAGAGACAGTGGGCTGCAGCACAGACAGAACCATAGGGGAGCTTCTTAACAAGGACAGGGGTGCACAGCTTGCATTCTGCACAAAAGAGAACTTGGAAAGCCCAGAGCCAAGGTACGGCACGTAGCACAAAAAGGACAAGAGCCCTCCCCCTTCCTCCCCTAAAGCATTGCTAACACAGGCCAGTGATAGAGCCTAAAATTCGTATCCTACATGGGGCACCTGTTAGGAGTGCAATGTAATCACTTGTAGTATGCACTCACATATTATTCAATGTTATGAAAGAATTCAGATGCTAAAGGAAACGTGAATAGGGGTGTTGCACTACATGGAATTCCGCTGAGTTGCATGAAAACTCCATGGAATTCCACGGAGTTCCACGAGCAGGAAGAGTTGCTCCACTCGCCCATCCCTAGTTATTAATTCATCCACTGAATCAAAACCGCTGCACACAGGCAGGCACACAGGGCTACCTTAAACATCACTACTGCTGCTTACAGGAGGGGGTTTCAGGACCAAGTGTTCTTTCCTAGATACACACATTCAAGTGTTTTGCGTACAGTGGGCAACACTGCTCCAAATGCACAATGAGGGTCATAAATATTATGGTGTCTCAACTAAATAGCTCCCGTTATAACGATCTAAAAAATGTTTAAAAGCGGATGCGGCTGCACTTACATTCGAACCTGTGCCACAGCAATGAATGTTGTATGTTGAATAGCTCAGCTTTCTGTAGCTGAAAATAGATGTAAGGAAATAAACGTAAAAGAGAGCTCTGCTATGTCGCATTTCTATTTACTTACCGAATGATAAGAAAAATAACCAGTGGCGGCTCCTCCATAGGGGCGTGGGGGTGTCGCCCCGCTGCTTTCTCGCAGTGCGAGAAGGCAGAAACATAAAATGGTAAAACTACCATTTTATGTTTCTGCTTCTCACACTGCGAGAAAGCAGAAGTGCCTGGAGTGCCTGGTTGGGGGCGGGCGGGTGGGCGGTCCTTCTCGAGGGCAGGGGGGGGAGTGGCTTGCCCACTGTTGTGGGTACTGACTGTTTGGTCGGCCCCAGGGCCGACCAACCCAGTCATGCGCACTCTCCCTTTTTCTCTATGTAGGCTGCTGCATGCGACTGCCATGTTCCACCGGCCACGACTGCCGTGAAGGTAACGTATGTTGTGCATTTTGCCTGATAGTATGACGTGTGCATGAGCAAAGAATCCATGCATGTTGTGCAGCGCGGCGGACGTCGTCTGCAAAGAACACTTGCGAGGCTGAATGCTCAGCAAGATTAGCCGAGAGGGCTCTTTCTAGTTTAGCGCCGAACTGCATATCCGCGTCATTTAATTTGGCAATATGCAAAATAACAATTGGCAGGCATAATTAATACTGCTACATGATTGCATGAAATCTTCTGCGAGTATAAACGCGATGAATAGCAGCGTTTGGCGTTTTACTGATAGCGCGGCATTCGTGTGCAAGTCCGTGTTACATACGTTCTGACATTCCAAGCACCTGCTTCGGATTTTATTTCCGGCAGATGAGGTTTTCATTTTCTGGCACCGGTTTTTGATGAAGTATGGTGTGTGCCGTAAAAACTCTAGTGACTGTGTTTTTTTTCTGCTGGTGAGACAGATATGTAGCGGGCAGCATCGGAAAAAGGAAAATCAATTTCTGAGCTGTGAAGGGTATTTTCAGTTAATGTACTTTAATCCTGATGAGACTAGGAAATGCCATTCACAGTGGAGGGAGTGGGCCGGAATGTTGCGAGCAATCAGAAAGTGTTTTACTTGTTTACGTTATATAAATATATTCTGTTTTCACCTTGTCATTCATATTGATCCAAACTTGTTAAAAAGGAATGCATTGCATATTGAAAAGGAGAAATATCCTTGGCACATCTGTTTTTTTTTTAAAATTCTGTCAGATATATAGCTGCTGAAAAAGGCAACGTATGCAAATTCACAACGCCAGGGAAATAAAAATAAGGTCTAGCGAGGCAACATCACTGCAGGACTTGATGTGCCGCTCTTGCTGGACTTATCTGGAGTTCCATTCATGTTACAGTGATGTGGTGATTTTTGTTGCTATTTTTGCCGTTTTCTTTGAGAAGGCAACTTTGAAGGGCAATATGTTTTGCTGAGTAAATGCAAAGCCTGCTCAAAACATGTAGCGCTTTGAATATGGGTTGTTCATGCTGTTTCTGATAGCAAAGTATGTGTGTTAGTTACTAGTAAAGCTTACACAGAGAATAAACTTGTAGATATACAACAGGAATAGTTATTGAGTAGTCTTATACACCAGCAAACCATATACAAATTATAAAATTAACGCATACACCTGGAAGGCGATGAACATAGAAGAGATACATACAAGGTTGTGCTGGTGTTTGACAGGGACATAGCAAGGCAATGAACATAGAAGGGAGATGTACAGGGGTGTGATGCTGCTTGACAGGGAAATAGCAAGGCAATTAACAATTGCTTTATTAACCTTCCTGATTTCTCAAATTTGCTTGAAAATGCACCATATGTCCACTCTTTTTTAAAAAATTTCTCAGGGGGAGAACCGCCCCCGAACCCTCCGTAGGTTGGTCGGGCTCGCTACACTCGCTCGCTGCAGTGCAGTACAATCATTTTTTAAGCCTCAGCACTTTCAAATCTCACCAGCCGCCACTGCATAATACTATCTCGAAATGCGCTGCCTCTCTAAGCCACTGTTTACTATCCGTTTTTGCATAATTCGATGTATGCATTGTATGTAGGTAAACAGCGAGTACTATCGTATAAAAACACGATTCTCTCATTAAGCCGAGCAAATGTCGCTTATGTTATCGGCTTCGGGAGAAAGCTTGAATTTATTGTGCTAGTAGTAAGACAGTCGGAATTAAAAGAAGAGGGCGTGTATACAGTGACAGTACAAATACTGCCTGCACAAAAGCAGAATATTTTGTGATAAAGTGCAGAATCCGTGTGACGTGTGCAGATATATCATACACCAGACTGACATGCACTGCAAATCATCGGCTCAAAAGGCACAGAGACGGCAGATGACCTGCCTCAAGTACATTGAGACAGTAGGGCTTACAGGACAGCCATACAGCTGCTTGCAGCATGTGCACGTGGCAATCCAAGCGTAACTGCTCCGGGTACACAGAGATGGCAGGACTGCCTGCAAAAGTTGTCCCAAGGCAGCATGACTCCCCTGCAGTGCACTGTATAAAAGGCCAATCTGACACAATAGGCCTCTCTGTAGAGACATGCACCAGGTCTACCAGTACCATATGTACAGCCAATACGAGACTATCCGCATCAAGTGTACACACACAGCAGCTCTACTTGCACCAGTTTCAAAGAGGTATGCAGGCTTCCAGTACCACGGCCACAGACACTGGAAGACATTGTATTACCCACA
This sequence comes from Calotriton arnoldi, assembly GCA_963921515.1. Lineage (NCBI taxonomy): Eukaryota > Metazoa > Chordata > Amphibia > Caudata > Salamandridae > Calotriton > Calotriton arnoldi. The sequence goes on along the minus strand of CAWUFW010008648.1, from coordinate 676,093 downwards.
AAAGATGTACACTTGACCGCAATTCTACCGTCACCCACCCCAATACTGTCATCCACACTGGCCCCTGGATCACCCCTTAAGACTGCCATCAATCAAACTCAGCTCTGGAAGAGTAGCATCACGACGAAGAGCCCGAGAATGGGTTTTATCTGAATTTATTCTTGAAGAAACAACTGTAGGTGGTGCTCCCTATCCAGCCAGCAACCAACGGACTTTCCAGAGAACACTGCTACATCACACAACAATGAACACTCGGAACTAGAACAGGTAACATGTCACGAGATGACACAAGCAAAGCTACAAGAGACATTGTAAAAAAACGTGTTAAACATGTTAGAATACAACAGCGACCTCAGCGGAGGGGGAAGAGCGGGCGAGGGTCATAGAGAGAGGAGGGGGACAGAGTGGGGCAAAGGGCGAGAGGAGGGTGACAGAGTGCGACAAGGCCCCCCCATGTTCCTTGCTGGAAGGTCTGTAGTGGTGGGTGCCGCTGGTAAACTCTGCTACGCAAGGTAGGCAGCGTTTTTGCTAAACTCCCCCCTCCAAGAGGAATGCGGAGTGAAAAAACTCAGTGAACTCTGCCAGTGGAGAGGAGTTTACCGCCCACCCCTAAATGTGAAGCAAGCAATATGTTGCTATGAAATTAATGCATTCTGATGCAAAGCTTAATAATTAACTCATAGAACTTGTGTTGAGATATGTAACCAATTTAATCCGTTTCTATAGGCCTCATTAGTGATGTGACCCAGAGATGTACCAACTGTGTTTGAACACTTCCTAGGCTAATGAGAAGTTGCAATATACGCATGAATGTAGTTTGGGGAAATATTCTCATTCAACGCACATGTTTTATGTAATTACAAACGTATATAGCATGGTGAATACATTATTTGAACCTAAGTTGTAGGCCTGAATCTGCAGTACATTTTGAAATGTCCTCGCTTCTGAAACTAATGCTTAAATTCTCATGTGAGTTTTGTAGAATGTTATTTGTTCTCGTGTTTGCATTTTAGGTGAACAACGTATGTTAGTGAAGAGTAGAGGTATTGCTCTATTAGATAAGTTGCAGAATGAAGGAGTTATAGTTAGCTTGGCCTGGAGAAGATAAGGTGGAGGGAGGTGCTTTCACACGGGAAAAGGAGAGAAGACCAAGGACGAACTGCTGCAGAGGAGCATGCATGGAGAAGGCCATGACAGAAATCGACGTCATGGAAAGGGTTCGTGGCTGTGCCTACTGTAGAGCACGTCTGAGAAAAGCATTATGGGACATCTGCTGGATACAACTTTGAATATATGATGCATTGTAGAGAGGGACAGACACCCCATTTCTGCTTGCCTTCCTTACAGAGAGCACCTGATTGCTAACTTGCTCCTTTCCTTATTTGTGGCTTCATGCCTCAGACCCATCTTATGGTGGAGTGACTTCTTAAGAAGGCTCTACCCACTGACACCTTTTCTTTTAAAAACCCTTTGCTCATATGCTAATTGTTAGAACTGGGGGTCTCTAGTTGGCAGAGGTAGGTACCTTTGACCAAATAGGGACCCTTGCTTCTAGTCAGGGTAAGGGGGTACACTCCTAAAATAACCCCTGCTCACACCCTTGGTAGCTTGGCACGAGCAGGCAGGCTTATGTCAGAGGCAGTGTGTAAAGCATTTGTGAACACATACAGTAATATAGTGACAACACTACAGATGGACACCACACAGGTTGTATATCAAAAATAAGTATTTTTTATATAGACTTAACACAAGACCACAAACGACAAAAATCCACAATACTGTACTTAAAAAATGGTAGAAATAGCTTAGTTCTCTGTAGATGGTAAATGCGACACTTATTGTTCAATGTACCTTTGGATGCGTAACGCTATACAACTAAATTGTTGCAGGGAAGGTGATGCGTCGGTTCCTTACACGCAAGAACGGTGATGCGTCGGTTCCCTACTGCTGCGCAGGGGACGGTGATGCGTCGGTTCTTCTCGGCGTGGGGAGTTGATGCGTCGGTTTCTTATTGCGCTTCCGTGGTGATGCGACCAGCAGCGCCGTGATGCGATGATGATCCGATGCAATGCAACAAAAATGGCGTCTTCTCCTTGATGCGACAACTACGAGGCGATGCGTGCACGCCCGGCAGCCGTGCGGCAACTCTGCAAATCTTCTGAGCCGCGACAGGCCCTGCGACACTCTTCTCCGGTGATGCGACGGCGTCTGCTGCGACGGCGACACTCTTCTCCGGCGAGGCCCTTCGGTGATGCGATGCAACAGCGGCAGCGGTGGCACCCTTACTCAGTGATGCGACGACAGCGGCTGCGGCGGCGACACGCTTCTCCGGTGATGCGACGGCGTCTGCTGCGACGGCGAAACTCTTCTCCAGTGATGCGAGGCGTTTCGGTGATGCGATGCGACAGCGGTAGCGGCGGCACCCTTACTCAGTGATGCGACGACAGCAGCTGCGGCGGCGTCACGCTTCTTCTCCGTGAGTCGCGCTTCCAGCTCCCTGCGACACGCAGTCCTTCAGAAGGCCCAGCACAACAGCAGGCACTTCAAATTCCCAGCAAGGGAAGTCAGGGGAGCTGGTTGGTGAAGTCTGTTGTCCCCGAGACTTCAGCAGGAGGCAAGCTCAATCTTCAAGCCCTTGGAGATCCTTTACAAGTTGATGAAAGTAGCACAAAGTTCCTTTCTCCTTTCTTTGGCAGTCAGGCAACCACTGCAGGCCAAACCCCAAACAGCACTCAGCTTAGGGATAGTCTCCTCCTTCAGTTTCTCTCTGGTTCCTCTCCTCAGCAAAGGTTCTTCTTGTTTCCCAAAAGTGATCTAAAGTCCTGGGGTCTGGGTCCCCCTTTTATACTCATATTCTCTTTGTTTTCTGAAGGCAGAGAGGCCTTTGCCTAGTCCAAACCAGTTCTGGTCAGTCCTGGAGCACTTTTTTTACAGGACTCCTTCTTTCCTTTGACAGTGTGGGCCAGGGACATCAGACACACCGCAGGAGGTGGAGCCAGCATTGTGGAGGGAAGGCACAGCCCTATTCAGGTCCCAGGTGCAACTCCTCCCACCACTCTACATGGAGATCTCTCATTCAGCCCTGTGCTGACTCACCCTGCCTCCTGGAATCCCCCAGCCCCTGTCACTCAAACTCCAGACAAGGAATACACAACCTAGCAGAGGCAGGCTTGGATAGTTAGGCAAGAAAATACCTACTTTCTAAAAGTGGTATTTTCAAACACAGAATGTTAAAACCAACTTCACTAAAAGATGTATTTTATCATTCTGAGTTCAGGCATACTAAATTCGTTTTCCTACCATGTTCCCTGGGTCAGTTAGGATTATAAGATGTTATAATCAAACTGCCCATTCTGGCCTATGGGGAACAGGTAGCCTTGCAATAGTGAAAACGAAAATGGCTGTAATTCACTATTAGGACATGCCACACACACCAGGGCATGTCCTACCTTATACTTACAATGCACCCTGCCCTTGGGCCTACCATAGGGGTGTCTGATATGAAGACAAGGGAAGGTTTAGGGACTGGCAAGTGGGTGCACTTGCCCAGTCAACATGGCAGTACCAGACTGTACACAGGCTCTGCAATGGCAGGCCTGAGACACACTTTACAGGCTGCTTCTGTGGGTGGCACAACCAGTGCTGCAAGCCCACCAGCAGCATTTGATTTACAAGCCCTGGGCACACACAGTGCACTGTACTAGGGTCTGACAAGTAAACCAAACCAGCCAATCATGGAGTCACTAATCCATACATCAATTTATAACAGAGAGCATATGCACTTTAGCACTGATCAGCAGTGGTAAAGTGCCCCGAGTCATAAAACCAACACAAACAGGTCAGAAAAAGTACAGGAGGAAGGCAAAAAGTTCAGGGATGACCCTGCAAAAAGGGCCAAGTCCAACACAACCCCCTTCCAGCCAAAAACGCAGGGTAGACCAATCACTACCTTGATGGGCTTGCCTGCTTTGGGCGATAGAACCTGAACCCTGGCCCGCAACAGCTGGGGCATATTCCAGTTCTACGCCAATCTGAACCTATTTGGATCCCTCTGTCCATACTCTCAGGGCCCACCAAGCTAATCCATGGGGAACCCTTCTCCTCACCTGTGGACCCCACCTGTGCAGCACCTAACCTTAACTTGCTCACAGGTGTGTCCCAACAGACAGACAGCCAGCCACAGTGGCCACTGACCGTAGTCAGTGATGAGACCCAGGCCTTATGCCTCTTAGGGCTCTCAAACCTCTGTGGCGTCAGAGAGTGGGGGGCAGTAGCCCCAGGTGCTTGGCATCCTTTGTCCCCTCTCCCTCCTGTCAGGTCAGGTATGACATCCTGGCACTGACCTACCAGCCCCGGGCCTGTACCCGGTGGCTGGACAGGAGACTGGGGTGGGCTTTCCCACACCCGGTCCTCCTCCTCCTTGTTGGGGCTCTGTACCCTCCCACCTGGAGTGGTACCCCCTTCCAGAATTGCCAGGGCACCTGTGGCAGGTGTCCTGCACAATTCGCCCACCAGTTCAGGGGTTCTATCCTGCAACTGGGCGTCCAGGTCAGGGGGACACCCTGAACCTGGTCCTCCAATCTAGGGTCTAAACCCTCCAGTTGAACCGGGGTCAGAGGCGAGGACTCCCTCCCTCTGCACCCTCTTCCAGAGTACTGCCCCTCCCATCAGGAGCGGTACCCCCAGAAGACAAACCGGTCAGGACACTGTTTACAGTTGTCCCACCCTCCAGGTCAGACAACACCTGAACCTGGCTTCCCAACCCAGGGACTAAACCCTGCAGCTGAGCACCCGCCTGGCGCACCAGGACTTCCTTGGGAGCACGCATGCCCCCTGAGGGTGACACATAACTCATGTGTCGTGTGACAGTCTGCCTGGCGCAGATCTCCCGACCCCTGTCCCTCTGACAGTGCGTGAAGATCCCCCAGGACAGAAGTGGTGTCACCATGGTCCTTCACCGGTGACTCAGCCCTTCTGGCTGGCCCCTGACCCACTGGTTCTTCCACTGGGGACTCTTTCCCCCTCTCACCCCTCACTCTGGACTTCTGCACCCTCCACTTAGGAGTGGCACTGCCAGACACCAGAACTGATGGAGGCATGCTTACAGACACTCCCAGTTCCCCAGACACTAGGGTATCCTCCTCAACGGGCGGCCCATCAGGACAGCCTAGGCTCCCTACCTGGTGTTCCCTTAAAGAACCATCCAGGGCCTGAGACTGGGTTTCGGGCACCTTGGGACACACAGCCCCACACTCACTCCTTCTCCACTGAGACAGGACGTGAGTCCCTACACCCCTCCCACTACACTGGGACCCAGCTGGGCTACTCTGAACCTCTTCCCCCACCTCACTTGGTTGGGAGAAGCCTGAGCCACCTTCTTTCGGATCACCCCCAGATACCTCTTCAGATCCTCTAACACGCAGCCAGAGGTTTGCCTCCTTGGTGAGCTTCCTGGGGTCAGAGAACTCACTCTTCAACAGGTGTTGGCATAGCTCTGGAAACCAGGGACTTACAGTATGCTCTCCCACAATTGGATCACACAGCCCCTTATAAGGGTTAACCAAACTATCCTTCACCTCACCATCCAGTGCCTCGCACAAGTACTCCACACCACTCTCTTGAGATTGGCAAGACAGTATCTGACTGTCTCTGTCACACAACCCACACTCTTCTGGGCGGTCTTCACACTCACACACCAGGACTTCAACCCTGGGGGAACCCCTCTCCCTGCACCTCTCATCTAGAATCAGTAGAGTGTCCCTCCCACCACTAGGACCATGAACCCCTGGGCCAGTTCCCCAATATATCTCAGGGACACTGCGCACCACTGGAGCTACCTCATATCCTTGAACCTCCTGGTGTATATTAACCCCCTTCTTCAAGTCAGGCGCCACATCTCTGGGTGTGTGTACTGCTCCCTCAGCACTAGATAACATAATTTTGCTGCCACCATCTGAGCTGGACTCCACCTCCAACTCAGCCAAGCTCACTTCCTGAGCTACACACATTTTTTTTCAGCTAAGGCTCGCTCTATCTCCTTGCACTCCCGGTCTAGCTGCCTCAGCCTCCGGTCACGAGCACGAATCTGATTCCTCTCTTCACGAGCCAATCTTTCCCAAAATGTTTCCTCCTCAGGGCCACTGCCCTCTTGGTATTCTGGCTGGGGATCCTCTCCCTCAGATTCCTCCTCAGAGTCATCTGCTAGTGTTGCTTCCCAGCGTAGCACCTCATAGCTATGCAGGGCTGCCTCAAGATCCTGCCTTGTGGATCTCCTCTTCACAGGTAGCCCCCTCTCCTTGAAAAACACTTTCAGTTCCTTTATCTTGTAGATGTACAGGTGCCAAAAGTTGACTTCCATTTTGACAAGGCCCAACAGGTGCAACAGCTAATCAGAGTTTCAAAAACCAAAGTCCAAAGGGAAACAGGGAAAAATAGTATGTGGTTGCGTTTGGTCTGCACTCACTAGTAGTGTACACCAATTACTGTACATGAGTCACAAATGCAAGTCCAGAATCCCCACCGCTGACCACCAATGTTAGAACTGGGGGTCTCTAGTTGGCAGAGGTAGGTACCTTTGACCAAATAGTGACCCTTGCTTCTAGTCAGGGTAAGGGGGTACACTCCTAAAATAACCCCTGCTCACCCCCTTGGTAGCTTGGCACGAGCAGGCAGGCTTATCTCAGAGGCAGTGTGTAAAGCATTTGTGAACACATACAGTAATATAGTGACAACACTACAGATGGACACCACACAGGTTGTATATCAAAAATAAGTATTTTTTATATAGACTTAACACAAGACCACAAACGACAAAAATCCACAATACTGTACTTAAAAAAATGGTAGAAATAGCTTAGTTCTCTGTAGATGGTAAATGCGACTCTTATTGTTCAATGTACCTTTGGATGCGTAACGCTATACAACAAAAGTGTTGCAGGGAAGGTGATGCGTCGGTTCCTTACACGCAAGAACGGTGATGCGTCGGTTCCCTACTGCTGCGCAGGGGACGGTGATGCGTCGGTTCTTCTCGGCTTGGGGAGGTGATGCGTCGGTTTCTTACTGCACTTCCGTGGCGATGCGACCAGCAAGCAGCGCCGTGATGCAATGACGATCCGATGCAATGCAACAAAAATGGCGTCTTATCCTTGATGCGAAAACTACGAGGCGATGCGTGCACGCCCGGCGGCCGTGCGGCGACTCTGCGAATCTTCTGAGCCGCAACAGGCCCTGCGACACGCTTCTCCGGTGATGCGACGGCGTCTGCTGCGACGGCGACACTCTTCTCCGGCGAGGCGCTTCGGTGATGCGATGCAACAGCGGCAGCGGCGGCACCCTTACTCAGTGATGCGACGACAGCGGCTGCGGTGGTGACACGCTTCTCCGGTGATGCGATGGCGTCTACGGCAACACTCTTCTCCGGTGATGCGAGGCGCTTCGGTGATGCGATGCGACAGCGGCGGCACCCTTACTCAGTGTTGTGACGACAGCGGCTGCGGCGGCGTCACGCTTCTTCTCCGTGAGTCGCGCTTCCAGCTCCCTGCGACACGCAGTCCTTCAGAAGGCCCAGCACAACAGTAGGCACTTAAAATTCCCAGCAAGGGAAGTCAGGGGAGCTGGTTGGTGAAGTCTGTTGTCCCTGAGACTTCAGCAGGAGGCAAGCTCAATCTTCAAGCCCTTGGAGATCCTTTACAAGTTGATGAAAGTAGCACAAAGTTCCTTTCTCCTTTCTTTGGTAGTCAAGCAACCACTGCAGGCCAATCCCCCAAACAGCACTCAGCTTAGGGATAGTCTCCTCCTTCAGTTTCTCTCTGGTTCCTCTCCTCAGCAAAGGTTCTTCTTGTTTCCCAACAGTGATCTAACGTTCTGGGGTCTGGGTCCCCCTTTTATACTCATATTCTCTTTGTTCTCTGAAGGCAGAGAGGCCTTTGCCTAGTCCAAACCAGTTCTGGTCAGTCCTGGAGCACTTTGTTTACAGGACTCCTTCTTTCCTTTGACAGTGTGGGCCAGGGACATCAGACACACCGCAGGAGGTGGAGCCAGCATTGTGGAGGGAAGGCACAGCCCTATTCAGGTCCCAGGTGCAACTCCTCCCACCACTCTACATGGAGATCTCTCTATTCAGCCCTGTGCTGACTCACCCTGCCTCCTGGAATCCCCCAGCCCCTGTCACTCAAACTCCAGACAAGGAATACACAACCTAGCAGAGGCAGGCTTGGATAGTTAGGCAAGAAAATACCTACTTTCTAAAAGTGGTATTTTCAAACACAGAATGTTAAAACCAACTTCACTAAAAGATGTATTTTATCATTCTGAGTTCAGGCATTCTAAATTCGCTTTTCTACCATGTTCCTGGGTCAGTTAGGATTATAAGATGTTATAATCAAACTGCCCATTCTGGCCTATGGGGAACAGGTAGCCTTGCAATAGTGAGAAATGAAAACGGCTGTAATTCACTATTAGGACATGCCACACACAACAGGGCATGTCCTACCTTATACTTACAATGCACCCTGCCCTTGGGCCTACCATAGGGGTGTCTGATATGAAGACAAGGGAAGGTTTAGGGACTGGCAAGTGGGTGCACTTGCCCAGTCAACATGGCAGTACCATACTGCACACAGGCTCTGCAATGGCAGGCCTGAGACACACTTTATAGGCTGCTTCTGTGGGTGGCACAACCAGTGCTGCAATCCCACCAGCAGCATTTGATTTACAAGCCCTGGGCACACACAGTGCACTGTACTAGGCTCTGACAAGTAAACCAAACCAGCCAATCATGGAGTCACTAATCCATACATCAATTTATAACAGAGAGCATATGCACTTTAGCACTGATCAGCAGTGGTAAAGTGCCCGAGTCATAAAACCAACACAAACAGGTCAGAAAAAGTACAGGAGGAAGGCAAAAAGTTCAGGGATGACCCTGCAAAAAGGGTCATCCCTGAACTTTAGGGTGCTACCTCTAGAGCTAGAGTAGGGATAGATAGAACTAAATGCTGCATACTGAATAAGTGCGGATGTAGGGGGACCTGAACGTTTGCTTTCTCATTTCTTGCATAATCGTCATAGAACTTATTGTCCTTTTCATGCTACACTGAGTGAACATCTTCAGAAGGTTCGTATTTCTTCTGTTTCCTCTGTATTTTTATACTCTTATGCTAAAATTCGTGCATGTCCAACTATTTTTGAATTTGTAATAAATTTGACTAACCTTCAATTGGTTGCCGACTTATGTTCTTGTGTAGCCTTTCTTGTGTTACACTGTTTCTTAAATTGACTTATGAAATTTTACTCCCCTTTACACTTTTATGGTGCTAAAAAGAACCATCGGAAGACCGACATTGTAGCAGAGCTGAACATATGGTCTCAGGCCCTTTCACCAGCTACTGACATATGTTTGTGCACCTCAAAGCGGAGACAGCATCGCAAGCACTCGAAAAGAACCGGAAGCTGAAACTATTTTCTGCAGCATCACTGCCAGGCTGCCTGCAAAAACACCGCCAGAAAAGGACCTTGGGACAGTACTTAATTTATAAAAAATTATGTGCCAGGGCTCTTCTTGAGAGGCCAGTGCAGCCTGCACCACACACTGACACCTAAGCATCGCACTCCTACAAGTGTGACAATTTAGGCCACACAAATAATGGTGTGAGAGCTGGTATTATTCATTTTCAATGCCATTTGACTTAATAAACACAGTTATTGTGCACATATCAGACAGTGCCATTATGTGGAGGACTGTCAGTAGAGCCGGTGCTGAAAATTAAGTGCCGGTGCTGAGCACCGGAACCACCGGGTCAATTTAAGTACTGCCTTGAGCTGCGGTAGCCATTTGCAGCAGGAGTAGAGGCCTGCAGAGAGACTTCTGGGGTTCTGTTTGTGGCGCCCGGGTCTAGTTTTAATGGTGCACAGGGGTGCTGCGGTGCACAGATTGGGAACTGCTGACCTAAATGTACTATGTTCCCAACAACAACTCCTATCTGTGGGTGTTGGTAATAACACTTGCATTGCCATTGTGAAAGTCAGAAAGCTATTTATTACCCCCACCGTTAATAATGCTCAATCCTCAGTACATAGGTGAAGGCCCTAAATTTACACCTCTGACAATGCTGATGTTTTCCCCTCAAATCCAACATTATTACAAGCTGTATCATGATAATGGCGGGTGCTCCCCAAAGCAAATTAAGAACAAGCATTGGCACCACCAATAGTTCTTGCCTACAAGAGCTATCAGCTTTGCCAATGCGTTTTAGCCATGTTGTATAGAAGCGTGGCTGAAGGTTAGGATAAAAAGCGGTAAGACGTGCCAGTGCAGGCTACGTAACAGCACTTTAGTTTTGCTGGCAGGATGGGAGGGAGAGTAGGTGGCGGCAAGCAAGAACGCAGGATGGGGGGCAAGCAACAAACAATGTGGGATGGGGAAAGCAACAAACAAAGTGGGACCGGGCAAGCAACAAACTATGCGGGATGGGGGCAAGCGACAAAGAACACAGGATAGGGGCATGGGAGCAAGCAAAAAACACAACAATGCACATTCCCAAAGGGATAAGAAGCTTAGTTGTTCTGTTGGTTGTTTGAAGTTGTGAACCTGATTGTTAAAAAATAATGAGATTATAACAAACATAGTTGATTTCTGAGAGCACTGTCAGTGTGTCCGTACTGCAATCTCAGTATATTCTGCAAATCAGGATAGATGTGAAATGGGAAAGCTCTATGGTACGGGTCAGCAGAGGTGCATCACAGTGGCCCTGCGAATGACTAAACACCGGAATTAAGTGAACGGTGAAAGTCAGAGTAGAAGTTAATTGTGAGAGCTCTGTGGATGCACTAGCAGTGGTATTCCTGTGCATAGTGCAACCTAGCATAGGTATGCATTAGGTAGGACGATTCTAGTAATGTCAACAGTGGTATGTCAGTGTATGATGCAAGACACAACAGTTGGGTCGTGATAATCTACTTCATGGATTTAAGTTTGATAGAGTAATGGATGTACTGTAACTGGCAAATTCCATTAATGTTTCATTTTAAAACACTTAACCCCACATTACAGCAGGATTAATTGTGATGCAGTAATTTTGCTTCCAGAATTACAGATTGCTAGCCGTGCTGCGTCATTTTCAAAGCATGGGGATGTGTCATATTAAAAACAATGCAACGCATCCATGTGCTTTCCCCTGCTCTGGAGCACAATTGGCTGCCAAGCGCTAGCGCAGGCACCCTTACGTCATTTTGGACACCTTCCTGCACACAAAAAATAATTAATGGAGTTTTCCTCTTTCTATGCGTGCTGCAGAATGCAGCACGCATAGAAAGAGATAGAAAGAGGTAAAAACGAGGAGAACTAAAAGTATTTCTCCACGTTGTGCCATTCCAACGCCTCCCCTGGAGAGGCGTAGGATTCTGACACATTCCCAGTTTTACAAAATGTTGTAAATCTGGGAATGTGTCAAGTTCCATGGATGTTGCGTGGGAACACTCACAGCAACACTCATTAAACGCCCCTTTCATGCACAGTAATGCGTAAAAGGAGCTCATATTTACAAGGCCATGAAAAGTCATGCATGGTGACTTTACGTGGCCTTGTAAATATGGGCAAGCCCATTGCTCCGCCAGTGCGTCAAAGCAAAGTGATGCACCAGCTGCACAATGCGCTTGTAAATAAGCCCCATTGTTTATTGTGCATTATTCTCCTTATGCACACTTGCTGAGGCCCATGCACTTAGTGAAGGTTATTACCAAGTGGTATTGACTGTTGCTAACAATAACGTTGAAGTCTGTCTGTCTCCCGTAATTACTTAAACTGCAGTGTATGGGTCAATACAATCATAATAATAATAATGTTTATTTTTCAGGATAACATTTTCCCTCCCTTGTGCACCCCAAAACCCTCTACCTTCTGGCTCCACGCATTAACTCACTGCAATTTAATAGTAACTCTATGACTGCAGAGGCCTGTCCTACCTTTTTTATGTGCGTACTTCTCTGCCCGACTGCCGAGTCACCACAGTAGTAAAGTTACTATTAAACTGCAGTTTTGTGAATACCGAAAAAGAGTAAACTTACACACTCTTGCCAGTTTACCTTTGTGAATCAGGCCCTTAATTGGTAAGTGCTGGTGTGTAATACAAATACTTATATAGAAAAATAAAATATAGATGTACAATTGCTAACTTCCCTGCTAAGTACTTTCATGATATAAATTACCAAGGTGCATATACGTCGATTTAAGTATTTTTCATACCAAAAGTCATGTATGTGCACCTTGGTAATATATATCTTGGCGGTACGCTCATCATGCAAATCCATGTCAGGGTGCCACTAGACCTGTAGAAGGAAAAGAACAGACATCATAAAAAGCAATTTCACTGGTACACTGTCAACATATGGGTTGCTACGAGACTATTGACATTTACATATGGACCTGCTCAAATATTTCACCCATAATATGAAATACCAGAATATCATGGAGATAAGTTTGTATAGGTAAGTATACTTCCCTTCTGCGTACCTTCAAGATATATATTACCAAGGCGCATATATGTGAATTTAAGTATTTATTTTACTTAAGTATGTATTGCCTTTGCAAGGGCGGAGGTATGCTCTACAACAGACTGCGTTTGTCTGTCTGCCATTCTGCACCTCCTCTCCATTGGTGACTACAGAGGGATATATGGTGTCAAGTGCCATGGCCACATGTCTAACACACTGTCACTGACAAGAGGTGTGGTATGTTTAGGGATGGAGGAGATGTAGGGACACATTAAATATTATAGGTGCAGTTTGTTACTTATCTACGGGCCACCCAGTTGCAAGCTTTCCTCTTGCTAGATAGTTGTACAGTACACAATGCCAGAGCATATGTAAATCATGGGCACTGCCAGAGTTGCATAAAACAAGATATTTTATTAGGCACATACCTGTATTTTCAGAAAATGCTGGTTCTTCTTATTTCTACATAGGTATTGCCTCCCTTGTGGTGGGCATATTTATATGTGGACCCCATTGTCGGGAGATGCTGGGCTCTGGTTAAAATGTGAAGGAGTAGCAGTTGGAGAAGGTACTTGGCAGCAGGCTGACAGGACAAGACGCAGGCGACAGAGACAAGCGGCCCCTCTGTTGGACAGTCGCCTTTCAATGACACAGGCAAGTGTGGAGAGAACCAAGGTGGTGGCAGCTGTGGTGATGATCCACGATTCCCAGGACTCAATGCTGGCCCCCAGCTCGGGGATTTCCGAGGCAACCTCTGAATCAGAGGTGGACTACACACTGGATCCCTTTGGCCCAGGTCCAGAAGTGACTCCTATGATTGCGGAGGGGGAGATCTGAACTGGGTGTATCCAATGCTTGTTGCTAAGGGGGATGGCCCATAGGGCTTTGAATGATCCATGAGACTGAATGCTGTCACAGGGGAGATCTGGATTAGTAGTCCTACGAGTGGACTGGTGTGGGGTGCAGTGACATTTTTTACATCATTGTTTAATCTCAACAAAGCAAAACTGTTCGGAACAGAAGCCGACAGCATTGATGATGGCTTTGAAGATATAAGCAAAGAAGTGGAATACAATAACATGATCTGACAGGCTTATGGTGCGCAAATGTACTATCTTTTCCAAATCATGTTTTATTAATTATATCACAGCAAAAAGAAAACTCTGCTACACATGATGACTGCCCACGCAATCTATGACAAGTGGAAAAGTAGAGAGTTAATCATTTCAATGAATAGGATTGGTGTATCAACAAGTTATAATGACATAGTACCAAGCAGGAACTTGTTAGGAGCTCATGCTATAAAATTTTGTGAATCCGAAAGCACACCACTTCTAAGTCACCTTACCAGGAAAAGATTTACAATTCCTATGCTTGATAATTTTGATTTTGAAGACAGCTCTTCTTTATCTGGAACATCCAGCACACATGATACTGCCATGGTGCTTTTTCAAGACTGTGCCAATGAAGTAGCTGCTGAAAATTAAAGCTGTGTCAGCAGTAGGCATAGACAAACGAATCTGCAAACTTATAACCCAACTGCCTTGATGGAGATGCTACAACCAAACCAGTGAAGAACAAACTTGTACAAGAGCTAGAAAAAAACTTTCACCTGAAGAATTTCAATTAAAAAAGGTGCTGAAAACTGCTGTTGTTATTGACTATATGTCACAATTGCGAATGGTCAAGATTTCATCCATGCAAACCTTTTGAGAGGTCGTTCAGACTGTTCTACAGATATCAAAGTCAGTGCGCACCTTGCAAGAATTGCACATTGTCTTTGACAGTTATCTTGAACTATCTGTCAAAGAATGTGAGAGAATCCGACCAGTGTCTACAAGTGGAACAACTAACTTTGTCTGCATCAAAAATTCAACACCTATTCCTGTGCAACTTGATACATTTTGGTCATCAACATCGAACAAGATTAACTTGGAGATGTTAACTCGCCAAAACATTGCTGAAGCTTCAGTGAACACTGAATTTCCAATTATTGCAAGTGAAATGATTGTCAATGAGGAGTTGGTCCCTTCAGAGATATATTCAAAAGACATGGGCCATATTTTTCAAGAACTAAACAGCAAATTGAAAGAAGTTGACCTTCGTGTTGTGCCACATGTTAAGTGGGCTGTTTGAAATGGTTCCAATTGAGTCATTATGCTGTCAAATGACACAGATGTTATTATTGTGGTACTAACATTTGTTACAATCTTCATAAGTCAAGGATTGTCAGAGTTATGGATACATTATGGAACAGGTGAGAAAAGACACTTAATCCCGCTTCATATTCTGAACAAGAAACTTGACCCAGAGATGTCCAGTGTTCTTATCAAGGCACATAATCTTACGGGTGATGACACTATGTCAAACTTGTAGCACAGCTTGGAGCTTTAACTGCTGAACCTGTGAAGTTTCTAAAAGGATTTGCAGAGACAGAAGAGGAATTTGACTTTAAAGATGTAGAAAAATACCTTCTGCATTTGTGGAGAACGAGTTCTGACTGTCACACATTTGACGATCTTCAGTACAGTGAGTTCAAGCGATAAGACCTGCTAAGTGACCTTCGCCGACATCATATTCTGTGCTTGGACACATTAAAAGAGTGTTCTACTTGATCAGAAGATGTGTAAATGTTTTGGATCATGCACATGTAGAGAAAGATCTGAGTGAATTTTGTTGGGAAGATCTTGATGGGGTGCTAAAACGTATGAAATTTCTAAAGCCTCTACCCACAGAACTTACACATACTTGTACTTGAAAACCTGTGCTACAAAAGATGTCCCAGTCGATATGCTCTTCTCAAATGTTCCACATTCTGCATATGTACCACAATCAATTTCCGAAAAAAACATAAAGCGAACTATGAAAATGTGTCTAAAACAGGAGTGATAAACATTATTTTTTTTATATTCAGATCATAAACATTGTTTGGTGTATACATAGAATGATTAAAAAATATTATTATTTGTTTCATTTCTATATATGTCTCTTCTTCCTCTATTATAGCCGCCATTTTGGAAAATGGCTGACGGGTTGCTCTGGGGAGTTATTTTCGGTCTCTATAAGGCTAATTGACCCCCAAAACCTATGTCTTGTCACCAAAATGAAGTATATAGGTCTCATGGTTCCTGAAACATTACATATTCACTGCAATATATCCACCATTTTTAAAAATGTTGTCCAGAAAAATTAGGCCCGGATCAGGAATGTCTAAACACAAATCAATAATGAAAATCTCCGAACAACAATTTAGGAGGTATATCAAGGGGCCAGGAATACTAATATTATTGTTAGAAACTGGGGTCTCTAGTTGGTAGAGATATGCACCCTTTCCAAGTAGGGACCACCACTCTAATCAGATTAGCTAGATACACACTAAAAGATAGCCTGTGCTCACCCTCTGGTAGCTTGGCACAGAACAGTCAGGCTTATCTAAAGAGGCAATGTGTAAAGTATTTGTGCAACACACACACACACAGTAAGACAATGAAAACACCACAAAAAGACTCCACGCTGGTTTAAACAAATAGACAACAATTTTATAAATAAACCAAGACTAAAACGAAAAAAATCCCATAAGTAGAAGTTGAGATATGATTTTTTAAAGAATAAAAAGAGTTCTAGCGCTTAGAAACAATAAGTGCTAATGGAGGTTATCTGGTCGCCTTGGACCGGGGCAAAGTCAATAGTTTGGGCCAACTGCGATAGAGCGCAGGCCGGCTACAGGACCCACACTGGCCCAGGTAAACAAAGGGGTATATTTACAAGAACTGCTGCTAACTAATGTTAGCGTTAGTTAGCGGCAGTTTTCTTAACGCGGCCAATACGTCGCTACATGGCGATAGTTTCAGGTAGCCGCGGCGAAAACTGCCGCTAACACTAGCGTGAAGGCGATTCAAATTCTGACGTTAGCGGGCGAAAACTGACGAAAGGCCAATTTGCAGCCAGAAAACTCACGTTAGTCAGCTGAACATCACCTTTTTTGCCTCTGGAGGCAGACATAGCCAAAAAGTCCACCTCCAATGAAAAAAATAAAAGAAAAACAATGGAAAGCAGAATGGAGCAGCCAGTGACAAGTGCAGCACAGATCAACAACCTCCCCAAACCCCCCAACAGCCAGGATGACCAGCCATAGTCCCTGGGGAAGAGGAATGGCAGAATCAGGGCTACATATATGAAAATAGGTGCATCACTTTTCATAGCATCCTCCTTGAAACACCATGGCAGCCAAAACCTTGAAAGCGCGGAGAGTCCCCGGGGCCCAGAGGCCTTGCTGTGCCTGTGTCTGGGACCCAGAGTGGGATGTGAAGGTGCTGTGGAGTTGCGGGACCGTGCTGGTAGACATTGAGGTGTCGGAGATCACCCATACCTGGTGGTGAAGTCTGCCAGGTCACATGGAGACACGTTGCTGACCTGTGTGAGAAAACCGCCTGGTACCCCTTGGAGCGGTGAATGGTAGAGGCACTTCTGTGCCCCAACGTAGGGAGGTCTGCATCGCACCCCGTGAGCCACCACTACACCGGGGTGCATGGAGGGGATCACCAATGGTGGGCTGCGCCTCTCTGCATCATAGGCCGAAGGATGTTGCGCTGGCCGGACGCTGTGGAGGGTGAAGCCCCTGTGCGGCACAAAACTTGTGTGGTGGGAGCGCTGAAACTTCACGCATAAGGGGGCCCTGTTGCAATACCTGCATCGGGAGGTTCCCCAACGGACTTGTCGGCGACTGCTGTACCCAGGCTTGTGAAATCACGCCTGGCTGAGGCTCCTGCTGGCTGAGTCACAGATTTGGAGAGAGTGCAGCGGATTGCGCCACGGTGTCAATGTCCAGGGGAGGAGAATCTGGAACGCGTAGTGGAGGAGGCCCAGGGGTTGAGTCGGGCCTAACGCCTGTGGGTGACACACCCCCAGTGTCGGCTCTTCCACTATGGCAGAAGAGCGTCACCCCACTGCTTTCAAGCGGTGAAAGAAGAGGAAACATAACATGATAATAACTTTCTGATATTCTCATGATATGTTTCCTTTGAGGGCGGGAGGGTGGGTGGGGCTGCTCTACTCACAGAGCAGGGCAGAGGCGGAGTGGTATGCCCACTCAAGTGTGCAATGACTGTTTGGTTGGCCCTGTCAGGCCACCCAAAGCAGTCATGCGCACTTCCCTGTTCGCAATGCAGGCTGCAGTACAGCCTGCAAGGAGAACATGCCACCCCTCCAGCCACTGGCTGAACGCTTTGTCACGGCGCTCAAGATCAATCACAACGCCACATTGCAGCGTTTTGATTGGCTTAGGAGAGGGAGCCTGGCTGCCTGCTTCCTGTTCCTGGAAGCAGACTTAGGAGAGCAGCAGCACAGAAGATGCTGGACCCGGCCGGCCTCAAGGTAAGATTTAAAAAAATATATATTTACAACACCCACTCCCCCTGTGTCCCTGACCCCTTCAGTGTCCTTTCTCACGTCCAGCTGTCCAGTGCCCCCCGCAGCACTACTTAATAGCAGCCGCTGTGCGGCCATTCGCAGCGGGCGTACCACTGGTGCACCAAAGGCAAGCCCATCTGTGTTTGTCCGCCCCAGGACCGCACCCAGCACCAAGGACCCTTCCTCTCGGACACTCCACCGCTACGACGCCAGCACCCTCCTCACCATCAGCCCTGGACGCCACACCGCCTGTCATCTAGCATCACTGTAGAAGACCCTTGCACCCTGCGCCTGCCAAAACTGCAAACAAACCTTCTGCCACATCAGCACACCAGCGCCTCCTGCCACCTAACCGACCAACAGCCCAGCCGACCGGATCAACTGCGTCCTGCCCAACGTGCGGTCCCTCCACAAACACACAACAGAAATCTGGGAAATCCTTGACGCCACCTCTTCAGACATCGCCTTGTTCACGGAAACCTGGACCAACCTTTGCTCCGGACCGGACATCGCCATCACCATCCACGACGGTTACAAATTCACCGACACGGACCACCACGAGCACCCAGGAGGAGGCATTGACATTGTCTAAAAAAGACCTTAGTCAGAAAGAACCCCCTTTGGGTAAGTACACATACATAAAACCACACTTATGGTAAACACCTCATGTCACCAATGTATCAACCACAAACAGGGGAATAGAAAAATCAAATGGCAAATACAAATAAAAATGATACAAATTTTAATAAGCAAACATATCAGTGTACAATGTTTACTAATAATAAAAAATACATTGAGCAATCATCATAAAACTGTTTTTAAAAAAAAAAAGACCAAAATGTGATCCAATATAATTGATACAATTAAAAAACATACATACAAATAACACCAATACACATAAAAGTTGGGAGAACAAACAGGAAGATAATTCCTATACACAGAAGGAGCTACCAAATATCACATAGATCAATTGTCATATGAAGAAATGGTCAATCGTAACAGTTGTCTACATAAATTTAGAGTAGGCCTTCATTATAATGCATCGACGCGTTTCGGTGGGCACTTTATTCTGACCGTCACCTTCTTCAGGAAAGGACAATAACTCCCAGACGTAAAAAATGATTCTGTAACAGATACAAAAAATTATATACTAATAAAATACAATTATTTAAACCACTAGAAGTCCTACCCCCTGTTTAGGCTACATAAAAACACTACTAGCGACATTGAGGTTACCATATTCATTCCACACCAACATTCATATCAGTATTTTTCAAATCATAATGCTTAATAGTCACCTCGAGACAAAAAGGTAAATACCTTAATATTGTTCAAGAACTAGACAGAATCTGCCTCAATAAAAACCCAAAAAGAGACAAACGAATTCTCTTTTTCTTACGCCTACACGTATCTGTAATACAATGTCCAAACATTTTTTATCAGACTCAAAAAATTAGGGTGTCACACTTGTAGTACCATCAAAGTGGCATCTATCACCGATTACCTTGGATATAGCAGCACGAATACCAGAGCATGACTCGCTCGAGTATCCACATATATTGAAACACGGTCCAGGTCAATGTAAAAATAAATGGCCAATACCGATTAAAGAAAAGCAATCATCACTTTTCATATCCAAATGGATTTTAACTTTCATTCCTCATTGAGCTGTGGTAATCAGTTTACCTCAGATAGTATGGCCCAAATACAAGAAATAGATGGCTCGTATCTTCACTAAAATCAAAGATTCCTAGTAAAGAAAAAAGAAGAAAAATCAATACTGTAGCCTTACATAAGCCTAGCCTGCTGCTTAGCCAACAAGTATAGTATTTGAATAGGATTACCTATAAGGACTAAAAAGTCTCATCTGTGATGCTCACATCCACTAGTGCAATCCCGTCTATTTATCAAGATTGGCAGTCCACTTCCAATTTCTAAAAGATGCCAATCGTGACAGTTTGAGAACTGGATAATGTGGCACAAAATAATTACACAAAATAATTACAAAAGAACTATATTTCTGTAAACATCATAATTCCTGGATATGACATATAACTCACACCTTTCCTACCAGAAACGAGCGAGGACTAACTATCGCCATTATTTACAAAAGCGCTAAAGGTGAAGGGATTAAACAACATCCCGCTACTAATGTAGCAGAAAAGATTCCATCGTCAGAGTACGAATGCGCTAAAGCTGAAGGGATTGAACAACATCCCGCTAATAATATAACAAAAAAGATCCCATCATCAGGCGACAAAAGCCTATATTACAGCAGCCCGTATGAAAAGATAGGGAGGCCTACGATTTACCTGTGTATTATCGAGCAGCATACGGGGTATCCACCTCCGTCGGTATTTAGACTAGGTTTGCCAGAGGGAGCTCTTTATAAACCCTACCAATACGTCGTCACACACCTCAAAAATTAACCAGCCTCAGCTGTCTACATCACATGTCCAGCAACTACAAAGCCGCCGCCATCTTATAGTGGATAATAAGACACGGAAACGCGATAGCACTCCCTGTATTTGTCTAACGATAAAAACCACTCCCCTCAGTACTCAGTAAAATAACAGTTCCTATTAGGAAAGTGGTTTCAACTTCCTCTGTCACACAATCATCATATACAAAACAGCCGAAATCTTGTACTGGAAAGTGTAAAAGGGCAACTAGATCACAATCCATATAAACTCCTAACAATGTTAACTTAGGTAGGAAGGATAGGTCATATATTTCTACTGTCGTGTTTCGTTAAATAAACGAGACACAGACCCTCTTCTACAAATTAAAATTAAATAGAAGGTTCCCAAAATGAAAGGTTCCCAAGATAAAATTTGGAGAATTGCTCCACCTAGTGGCCAGTTCTAACACTATCAAAACAGCATATACCAATACTAATTATATCAGCTAACTCATACTTTCAATGATGATATTGTAATCGGTATATTATTCTTGAGGATATTAAAAAGAGAACTGCTGACTATTATGTAATCTGCATATTATTACTAAATATATGTGCATATATATATATATATACACGTGTAAAGGGATCACAGAAAAAAGGGGGAGCTGCTAGCTTAACCCCAAGCTAAGATTCGCTCAAATATTTTGGAGTTACATCAAAATTATACTAATGATCCACTTTGCCAAGATTAGATAACAGACAAGGCATATTATCCCCTCAAGTAGCCCCTATTAGTTGATCCCATTCTTCCCGGGAATTAAGGCCATCACGGACAGTATTGAGGTATGAAATATACCATTGTTCACGTGCTTTACGTTTGAGCACAATATTGCCACCTCTCTTACCCATAGTTATCTTTTCCAGAATAAACCAAGAAAAATCATTTTCTCCATGGCCCAACTCTAAAAAATGTGTAACCAAAGGGGCATTAATCTTTTCGTCTTTATAGCTGACCTATGTTCCTGCAATCTAACTCGTAATTCTCTGCCAGTCTCTCCTACGTATCCCTTGCCACATGGGCAACGTAGGAAGTAAATCACGTTTTTGCTTCTGCAATTGTTGAGTGTTCTAGATTTAATGCAACACCCATTGTGGTTAATCTCTTTTGTTTGTATACATTGAATGCACACATTGCAAGTGCCACACTTAACATTACCAATTGCAGGCAAATCTGTAATAGTTCTTTGAGAATTCCCGGGTCCATCACGATAAGTATGTACCAACATATCTCTAAGATTTTTATTCTTCTTAAAGGCAAACAGGGTTTTTTTAGTTTTTGTTCCTCTTCATGATTTAATATATGCCAATTTCTATTGACAACATTTTTAATCTGATTGCTTAAATTAGAGAATTTGCTCACAAACACTACCTTATCTAACGTTTTCTTTTTTTGCACAGACTTATTCAGCATAGCATCTCTATCAAAAAACCTGGCTCGTTTAAAAGGGTGTGAAATCAATTTTTTAGGGTACCCTCTATCTCTAAACTTACGTTTGAGTATTTCTGCATGTTTGTAAAAATCATTTAACTCTGAGCAGTTTCTCCTCAGCCGAAGAAATTGACTAAAAGGAATGTTTTCTCTCTGTGACTTAGGATGAAAACTAGAAAAGTGAAGTAGAGTATTTTTAGCCATAGGTTTTGTAAATAACTCAACCTCTAGGATACCATTCATGTCTTTGATCGATATATCCAAAAAATCTACCTTTTCTCTGCTATAATATGAGGTGAATTTTAAATTAGGATCACCTAGGTTTAACCAACTCAAAAAATCTTCTAATTGTTCTGTATCTCCTTCCCAAATGAAAAAAATGTCGTCAATGTAGCGGTACCAGCCCGCTACATTTTCGAAAAATGGGGCAAGTTCATTATATATGTGTTTGATCTCGAACTGCCCCACATAGAGACAGGCCAGACTAGGGGCACAGGTGGCCCCCATGCTGGTCCCCTTCTTTTGTTTAAACAGGTCGTCCTTAAACAAAAAGATATTATTTTTTAAAATCATCCTAACACACTTGGTAATAAATTCTTTGTTGGCACCACTTATTTCTTGATTCTCAAGAACCTCACGTATTACCTCCACAGTGTCCTCCTGTGGAATGTTAGTGTAGAGAGACTCAATGTCTAGAGAGAAATTGCTTACCCATTCCTGAGAGAGAACTATTTTCAACAAAGAAATGTCTCTAGCTGGGAGAGACCCGTAAATAGGCAGATATATAATAGAGGTGGGAGAAAACAGGTGACATTCTCAGAGACCTCTGGTTCTAGCAGTGAGGATGAGAATAATTCCAGGGAGGAAATGGTGAGCAGAGGTAATATGAAAGAATGTGGGTCTTTTTTAGATTCACGCCCGAGGAGAACCCAGAGATACAACGGGAACTCAGGGAGAGGGCAACTAGCTCGTGCTCCTCCACAGGAATACTTGCGCACGAGGAACCAACGATACTGGCGCCAGACAGAGCACCAGTAATTAACCTCTCAGATAGACACCTTAACACTACAGAGATTAACATTTTAAGTAGAGGTTTTAGTTTTGTTCCTTCGACACAAATTGATAAATTTCAGTTTGAAAAGGACTTGCGTGCCTTTTTCCGAAAGGTTAGACTTAGAAGATTTTTTGAGAATCGTGATACCCGAGAGTATGTCAATGTTTCTGGTCTTAGACCAAAATCTTCATTTACCCCTTCACTAGCCATGGTGGGCAAAAATGTGGAAGTGTTTGAAAAGGCAGTAGAGAGTGGTATTGCTAGTATTCTTAATGGCTCTTTTGGATCTATTACTCATACTATAAGCAAGGAAGAACGACAGGCTCTTACCTCCCTGAAAGAAGATAGAAACCTGACTATAAAACCAGCAGATAAGGGAGGAGGTGTTGTCGTGTTTAATACTCTGGACTATGAAAATAGAATGTATAGTATGTTAAATGTGGCAGAACACTATGAGCAAGTAAATGCCAACATTTTAACAACTGTGTCCAGAGAATGTATAAGACTTCTGACTGAAGCCAAGGATAATCTTTGGATTTGTGAAGACGAGTTCAAATTTATGAACAATCTGGAACCTAAGATTCCGGCATTGTATGGCCTACCTAAGGTCCATAAGAGTAACACCAATCCTCCAATGAGACCAATAGTCAGCAGTATAGACTCACTTCTGGAGCCAATAAGTAAATATGTTGATTGCTTTTTGCGCCCGATAGTTTGTGGTCTAAGATCATATGTGAGAGATTCTGCCCACATTATCTCCCTCATAGAGGGTAAATCGTTCTGTAGAGATACTCAATGTCTGGTTACTCTAGACATTGAGTCTCTCTACACTAACATTCCGCAGGAGGACACTGTGGAGGTAATACGTGAGGTTCTTGAGAATCAAGAAATAAGTGGTGCCAACAAAGAATTTATTACCAAGTGCGTTAGGATGATTTAAAAAATAATATCTTTTTGTTTAAGGACTGACCTGTTTAAACAAAAGAAGGGGACCAGCATGGGGGCCACCTGTGCCCCTAGTCTGGCCTGTCTCTATGTGGGGCAGTTCGAGATCAAACACATATATAATGAACTTGCCCCATTTTTCGAAAATGTAGCGGGCTGGTACCGCTACATCGATGACATTTTTTTCATTTGGGAAGGAGATACAGAACAATTAGAAGATTTTTTGAGTTGGTTAAACCTAGGTGATCCTAATTTAAAATTCACCTCATATTATAGCAGAGAAAAGGTAGATTTTTGGATATATCGATCAAAGACATGAATGGTATCCTAGAGGTTGAGTTATTTACAAAACCTATGGCTAAAAATACTCTACTTCACTTTTCTAGTTTTCATCCTAAGTCACAGAGAGAAAACATTCCTTTTAGTCAATTTCTTCGGCTGAGGAGAAATTGCTCAGAGTTAAATGATTTTTACAAACATGCAGAAATACTCAAACGTAAGTTTAGAGATAGAGGGTACCCTAAAAATTGATTTCACACTCTTTTAAACGAGCCAGGTTTTTTGATAGAGATGCTATGCTGAATAAGTCTGTGCAAAAAAGAAAACGTTAGATAAGGTAGTGTTTGTGAGCAAGTTCTCTAATTTAAGCAATCAGATTAAAAATGTTGTCAATAGAAATTGGCATATATTAAATCATGAAGAGAAACAAAAACTAAAAAAACCCTGTTTGCCTTTAAGAAGAATAAAAATCTTAGAGATATGTTGGTACATACTTATCGTGATGGACCCCGGAATTCTCAAAGAACTATTACAGATTTGCCTGCAATTGGTAATGTTAAGTGTGGCACTTGCAATGTGTGCATTCAATGTATACAAACAAAAGAGATTAACCACAATGGGTGTTGCATTAAATCTAGAACACTCAACAATTGCAGAAGCAAAAACGTGATTTACTTCCTACGTTGCCCATGTGGCAAGGGATACGTAGGAGAGACTGGCAGAGAATTACGAGTTAGATTGCAGGAACATAGGTCAGCTATAAAGACGAAAAAGATTAATGCCCCTTTGGTTACACATTTTTTAGAGTTGGGCCATGGAGAAAATGATTTTTCTTGGTTTATTCTGGAAAAGATAACTATGGGTAAGAGAGGTGGCAATATTGTGCTCAAACGTAAAGCACGTGAACAATGGTATATTTCATACCTCAATACTGTCCGTGATGGCCTTAATTCCCGGGAAGAATGGGATCAACTAATAGGGGCTACTTGAGGGGATAATATGCCTTGTCTGTTATCTAATCTTGGCAAAGTGGATCATTAGTATAATTTTGATGTAACTCCAAAATATTTGAGCGAATCTTAGCTTTGGGTTTAAGCTAGCAGCTCCCCCTTTTTTCTGTGATCCCTTTACACGTGTATATATATATATATATATGCACATATATTTAGTAATAATATGCAGATTACATAATAGTCAGCAGTTCTCTTTTTAATATCCTCAAGAATAATATACCGATTACAATATCATCATTGAAAGTATGAGTTAGCTGATATAATTAGTATTGGTATATGCTGTTTTGATAGTGTTAGAACTGGCCACTAGGTGGAGCAATTCTCCAAATTTTATCTTGGGAACCTTTCATTTTGGGAACCTTCTATTTAATTTTAATTTGTAGAAGAGGGTCTGTGTCTCGTTTATTTAACGAAACACGACAGTAGAAATATATGACCTATCCTTCCTACCTAAGTTAACATTGTTAGGAGTTTATATGGATTGTGATCTAGTTGCCCTTTTACACTTTCCAGTACAAGATTTCGGCTGTTTTGTATATGATGATTGTGTGACAGAGGAAGTTGAAACCACTTTCCTAATAGGAACTGTTATTTTACTGAGTACTGAGGGGAGTGGTTTTTAACGTTAGACTAATACAGGGAGTGCTATCGCGTTTCCGTGTTTTATTATCCACTATAAGATGGCGGCGTCTTTGTAGTTGCTGGTCATGTGATGTAGACAGCTGAGACTGGTTAATTTTTGAGGTGTGTGACGACGTATTGGTAGGGTTTATAAAGAGCTCCCTCTGGCAAACCTAGTCTAAATACCGACGGAGGTGGATACCCCATATGCTGCTCGATAATACACAGGTAAATCGTAGGCCTCCCTATCTTTTCATACGGGCTGCTGTAATATAGGCTTTTGTCGCCTGATGATGGGATCTTTTTTGTTATATTATTAGCGGGATGTTGTTCAATCCCTTCAGCTTTAGCGCATTCGTACTCTGACGATGGAATCTTTTCTGCTACATTAGTAGCGGGATGTTGTTTAATCCCTTCACCTTTAGCGCATTTGTAAATAATGGCGATAGTTAGTCCTCGCTCGTTTCTGGTAGGAAAGGTGTGAGTTATATGTCATATCCAGGAATTATGATGTTTACAGAAATATAGTACTTTTGTAATTATTTTGTGTAATTATTTTGTGCCACATTATCCAGTTCTCAAACTGTCACGATTGGCATCTTTTAGAAATTGGAAGTGGACTGCCAATCTTGATAAATAGACGGGATGGCACTAGTGGATGTGAGCATCACAGATGAGACTTTTTAGTCCTTGTAGGTAATCCTATTCAAATACTATACTTGTTGGCTAAGCAGCAGGCTAGGCTTATGTAAGGCTACAGTATTG
The DNA here is from genome assembly GCA_963921515.1 of Calotriton arnoldi. NCBI lineage: Eukaryota > Metazoa > Chordata > Amphibia > Caudata > Salamandridae > Calotriton > Calotriton arnoldi. The sequence goes on along the minus strand of CAWUFW010008648.1, from coordinate 649,625 downwards.
ATTTTTCTTCTTTTTTCTTTACTAGGAATCTTTGATTTTAGTGAAGATACGAGCCATCTATTTCTTGTATTTGGGCCATACTATCTGAGGTAAACTGATTACCACAGCTCAATGAGGAATGAAAGTTAAAATCCATTTGGATATGAAAAGTGATGATTGCTTTTTCTTTAATAGGTATTGGCCATTTATTTTTACATTGACCTGGACCGTGTTTCAATATATGTGGATACTCGAAGCGAGTCATGCTCTGGTATTCGTGCTGATATATCCAAGGTAATCGGTGATAGATGCCACTTTGATGGTACTACAAGTGTGACACCCTAATTTTTTGAGTCTGATAAAAAATGTTTGGACATTGTATTACAGATACGTGTAGGCGTAAGAAAAAGAGGAATTCGTTTGTCTCTTTTTGGGTTTTTATTGAGGCAGATTCTGTCTAGTTCTTGAACAATATTAAGGTATTTACCTTTTTGTCTCGAGGTGACTATTAAGCATTATGGTTTGAAAAATACTGATATGAATGTTGGTGTGGAATGAATATGGTAACCTCAATGTCGCTAGTAGTGTTTTTATGTAGCCTAAACAGGGGGGTAGGACTTCTAGTGGTTTAAATAATTGTATTTTATTAGTATATAATTTTTTGTATCTGTTACAGAATCATTTTTTAAGTCTGGGAGTTATTGTCCTTTCCTGAAGAAGGTGACGGTCAGAATAAAGTGCCCACCGAAACGCGTCGATGCATTATAATGAAGGCCTACTCTAAATTTATGTAGACAACTGTTACGATTGACCATTTCTTCATATGACAATTGATCTATGTGATATTTGGTAGCTCCTTCTGTGTATAGGAATTATCTTCCTGTTTGTTCTCCCAACTTTTATGTGTATTGGTGTTATTTGTATGTATGTTTTTTAATTGTATCAATTATATTGGATCACATTTTGGTCCTTTTTAAAAAAAAACTGTTTTATGATGATTGCTCAATGTATTTCTTATTATTAGTAAACATTGTACACTGATATGTTTGCTTATTAAAATTTGTATCATTTTTATTTGAATTTGCCATTTGATTTTTCTATTCCCCTGTTTGTGGTTGATACATTGGTGACATGAGGTGTTTACCATAAGTGTGGTTTTATGTATGTGTACTTACCCAAAGGGGGTTCTTTCTGACTAAGGTCTAATTTGGCACCCTTCTCCTTTGGTTGTTGGGTCCCTCTCTTTTTTCTTGAGATTGTCTAAAAAAGCACACTCCAACTGACCACGCACTCTAATTACCATATGGCTACCACGGAACACTCCCACTTCCAGATCTGCACCAACCCCACCCTCTGCAGCACCCTCGTCTACAGGACCCCGGGCCCATGAACCCCCATTCACCGATGCCATTGTAGACCTCATCGCACCCCAGGCTCTCCCATCCACTGACTACATCCTACTCGGACACCTCAACTTCCACCTGGACAACCCCAGTGACCAGAACACCACCACCCTCCTGGCGAACCTCACCAACATTGGACTCAAGCAGCTAGTCACCGCACCAACCCACATAGCTGGACACACGCTCAACCCCGTCTTCTCCACCAGCGGGAACTTCAACTACAGCCACACCACCGAACTCTCCTGGACCGACCATCATAGAATACATCACGCCTTCACCACGCCCACCGTACACCACCACCATCATCGCCCCCCCCAGCCACAGCTGGATCAAGGCCATCAAAGAACTTTTCGGCAACTCCCTCAGCACCACCACTCCACCAACGCTTACAGGCGCCAACAACGCAGCACGCAAACTCCACCGATGGAGCTCCAACTGCGCCGACACCCTGGCAGCTACTCCATGTCAGTGACCCGAGCATCTGGGGGTCGCTGGTCACCGGGGAAGGTGACAGCAGACAGCCTGGACGACAAACTAGACTCTGTACAAAGAGACGCATCTAGGCATATGCGTGACCTTGTGAACCCCTCTGCCACATTATACCTGTGTCAGGTAGGATGAATGCAGGGTGAGTGTTCCCACGCAACAAAGCCTCGTAGGAGTGGCGCAGTGAAATCTATGCGATTTCTCTGCAACAATTCTAGGACGCCACTGCGTCAAACCCTTGCGCCTGCCTCATGGCGGGCATAAGGGTGACGCAGTGCCATAGGGATAGGCCTGCCCCATACATTGCTGGAGTTGCATCATGCTTGTGACTAAATTGCAGCAATGCATGACTTTAGTGCCGACAGATACGTCAGGAATACTGACATATCTGTAAATCCTTGCGACATGGAGCGCCATACAGTAAATACGGCGCATCCATGATGTCACAAGGAGGGCGCAGTGAAAAGTGTGCCAACGCTGTTTTGTTGCAGCGATGCAACACATTTCATGAATGAGGCCCAGGACTGTGCCCTATCTTATTGTGGGGCGCATTCCTGAGCTTTTGTTTTTGTGCAGGGCAGTGCAGCAATATTCTTTGCTGCGCTGTCCAGTACCGAAACCTCTGAAATGAGGCCCCAAGCGTTTGCACCAATTTTAAGACCAGCTATTTTTTGGTCTTAAAAAACTGCCTCTAACTGAACTTAGAGGCAGTTGTTTGGGTTCTGCACCATACAAGGAATTCCTTGTGGGGTTAGCAGCAGTTTTTTCACAGAAACGCCCACCTTGCATCTTATTTTCGTTAACTCTCGCTAACAGAAGTGGCGATCTTTAAAATTCACGTTTTCGCCGGAAAAGTGCAGCTAACTCCAGTTAGTGGCAAATTGTAAATAAGGCAAAAAAAAATACCCGCTGTAATGTCAAAAAATGTACGCTAAGGCGGCCTTAAGTTCTTGCAAATATGCCCCAAAGTATCTTATCTTGGCCGCAACAGTGAGACGCGGGGGCAGTCGAGTGATGCATCAAGCAATGCGTCAATGTCAATCCCGCAGTGGTGGTGATGCGTCAGTTCCGTAGGCGCAATGCCAAAGCCGAGATGCATTGACTTTGAGTGCAATGTGCCAGGTTTCTCTGTGCAGTCAAAGGATGAGTCGATCTCTGTAGACTGCTGCGTCGTTTCTGCAGGTGCTCAGCGGTTCCGATGTGATGCGCTGGGTTTTGCTCCGGCCACAGTAACGATTCATCGATTTCTGCTCATGCAGTCAGAAGATGCATCGTTACTTGTGAAGCAAGTATCTGGGGCCACTTCCAGTGAACCAGGCAAAAGAGCTAGTTTAGAGACTTTGATAGCCTTGAGTATCAAGCAACAGGAGGCATGCCAACAAGCCGTTGGAGAACACTTTGGGGTGCAAGGCAAAGTCCAGTTCTCCCTCAGCAGGGTCAGAGAGCAGCAGAAAAGCACAGCAGAAAAGCAGGTCTTCCAGACCAGTAGTCCAGCAGAGTGTCAATCCTTGATGCAGCAAAACAATTCCACTGACAGAGTTCAGTTAGTTGCAGGTCCAGAATTGTCTGATTTGGTGGGGTCAGTGACTCAGTACTTATACCCAATTGTGCCTTTGAAGTGGGGGTGACTTCAAAGAAGGGTCTTTGAAGTGCACAGAGGTTTTTCCTTCTCAGCGCTGGCTCCAGATTATCAGTAGGGGGTATTCAGCCCTTTGTGTGGGGACAGGGCACTGCCTATTCAGATGTGAGTGTCACACCTTCCCTCCCTCCCTGCCCAGGAAAAGCCATCAGAATGTAGATGAGTATTCATACACACCAAACCTTCCTGGGTTTGTGGCTTTCTAGAGGGAATGCACAAAGTGTAGCTGCCATCCACCTCAGACATGTATTGGAGACAGGCTGCAGGCACACTGAGCTGTAAGAGCAGATAAATGTCCACTTTCCAAAAGTGGCATTTATAAAATAATAATGTCACATCCAACTTTACCAGTAAAGAGGATCTGTCATTACCATTCCAAAGATATAATACATGACACGGCTACTCCTGTCTAATCAGGAATTACAGCTTAAAGGTGTATTAAGGAATAGCCAATGTTAACCTGGGAGAGGGGTAGGCCTCACAGTACTGAATGATGAATTTAGGTGTTTTTCACTACCAGGACATGCAGAACGTAAAAGTACATCTCCTACCTTTCACTTACATAGCACTATGGGCTACCTAGGGCCTACCTTAAGGTTTGATTTGATTTGATTTGATTTATAGATTTGTAAAGCGCACATATGCCCGAATTCGTCTTGGCGCTGGAATTGGCCGGAACGCTGAAATTTGGCAGGCCCTGGTGCTTCTAATACAATATACGAACAAGTCAGTTGGCGAATAACCATGTTTTCAGCAGTCTTCTGAATGACATGAGCGACGTGCTGCTCTTTATCGGGTGACGTATGTGGACTAAAAGAGGAGTTTAAGGCTTGGCACAGGGTTTTAAATGCAAAGTCAAAGTGGAAGTAAACTGCACACATAGGCTCTGTAGTGGCAGGCCTGAGACATGTTTAAAGGGCTACTTATGTGGGTGGCACCACAGTGCTGCAGGCTTACTAGTAGCATTTAATTTACAGGCCCTGAGTACATGTTATAGCACTTTACTACGGGACAAGTTAATGAAATTAGCCAATTGTGTATACATCAATGTTGACATGTAAAGAACTGGTCAGTAGTGGTAAAGGGCTCAGAGTCCTAAGGCCAACAAAATAAATTAGCAAAACGAGGAAGTAAGCAGGCAAAAGGTTTGGGGGAAGACCACCCTAATGATGACAGGTCTAACAATTATTTATTAGTGTTTTAGTGCTATATTCTTCCAGCTTGCTGGTTTTTCTACCTCATTCAGTGTCTGACCGCAAGAGAGCTACGTTCATGACAATTCATTTAGCATCAAACGCGTTGCTGCCTGGAACCATTGCATTTCGTTGGTCCACTTCAGGTCGTCCTTTCTGGAATTAATCTCCCAGATGGATTTGTACACTGAGAATAATTAAAACGCGTATGCACCCGTACTGACCAAGGACACAATCTGAATAATTATCTATGGGCTCCATCCAAGATTCGGATGGGTTCCTTGTTTACTTTGGCTGTCTATAGGGTTTTACGTCAGTCCTGAGGAAGACCCACTGTGATGTTTTCATAAAAACACATGCATCCTGGGCCGAAAAGTCGACGTACAGTTACTTCATGTCCACAAGTCACTTCTCCTATTAAGCCAGTGCTAAATGAAAATAGGGTGGAAGTTGAACTGTATCCATTTGGAGAGGGACGGAACTCCATAAAAAACTTTATTGTCTATATGTTGTTGTAATGTATAAATCGTGATTTAAATTGTTGGAAGTTTTGTTTTGAATATTGTCACAATTTATGTCTTGTTTGTTAATTTTATTTTGTGAATTTTGATTGTGTAGCAGCCATATTTAACACGATACATTCAATATAAATGTGATATTAAGTATGTTATGTGTGTGGTGGATCCTTGACATCCTTCAATGTTGAAATTACTGATGAGATTTTTTATGAATGTCTATATTTAAACTAAGCAATTGCATGACCCAACAGAACACATTGTAGTACTTATCTATATTCTTCCACCTCTTCGGGGGTGCAGGAAATACAATTATAAATCCTTCTTAATCACTTGATAATAAGATATCACTAAAATACTAATATTATATATTATATATACCGCTCGCCTCCTGGAACTAGCTAGGGCAGAATATGGAGATGCTGCGGAGGGGGGCTACCTATCAGCAATACCTTTCGAAACAAAGGACATTGTATGATGTTAGGGACAAGACTGGGTGCCTGTTGGCATGGCTGAGCTCGGTGGGTCAGGCAGTGACAGCCGGTGCCGGTAAGAGCGGTGGGGCAGGGGTGGGGGTAGTCGACAGACGACAACAAGGGAAAATAAACTTTAAAAAAGAAACCAAGTACCTTGCACTCGCAGCATCGCCGACTCGGCAATGCGATGAGTGCAAGGTAAGTGGTTTTATTTTTATTTAATTTTATTTTCCCTCGTCATCTGTCGACTTCCCCATCCCCCCGCCCCACCGCTCTTACCTGCGCCGGCCATCACAGGGGTCAGGGTAGACAACGATGGCTACTGGGGAGCAGATCACCCTGGCGACTGGCATCGCTAAGGAGTTGGCTCAGTTTTAACGTGATTTCTATGCCTAAGGACCCAGAGAGATGAGGCAGGCATAATCAGGGTTTCTAGACTCCTTGAGCCTCCTTGTCCATGTGATGTAGAAAAACACCAGGCCTCAACTGATTCCCAACTGAACTCTCTAAGAGACTAGGTAAGCTGGTGAGTCGACACATGCTGGGAATATTTGAGGACTCTCATGAATGAGGACTGCTCCTCCCAGACCTCAGGCATGCTCTGATCACAGTCATACATAAGAAGGGCAAACGGAAAAATTGATGTGGGTCCTATCGCCCTATATCCCTGCTAAATCTGCAGACCAAACTGATAGCCCCTGTCCTAGCTTGCTGGCTTAATGGGGAGATTACCTTGTTAATACATAGGGATCAAGTAGGGTTCATGTCTTCACATTCAATGCGGCAGAATCTCTGGTGTGTGTATTGTTGGGTGGACGTGGTGAGAGATCGTCATTTGTCAATTGGGGACAGTCTCCACCGATGCATAAGAGGCATTTGAGTCAAACCACTGGCCCTACCTCTTCCCGGTCTTGTGGAGGTTTGGTTTTGGCCCACACTTCTGCTGTTGGGTGGCCCTGCTTTATACCGAGCCCATTTCAGTAGTGCGCATGAATGGGGTGACATTGGCAAAGTGCCCGCTGGGAAGGGTGACTAAGCGGGGATGCCCGCTCTCCCCCTCCTGCTTGCCTTTTGCATAGAGCCCCTAGCTAACTGGATTAGGGCTCTGAATGGAAGCTGCAGCCCAAAGCAGTGACAGAAGGATAAGAATTCACTATATGCAGATGATGTCCTGTTCTATGTCGTGGACCCCACTGAGACTCTGGGCCCCCTGCTTGAGAAGGTGGAGACATTTGGGGACTATTCAGGCCATAGGGTGATCTGGAGAAAATCAATACTCTACAAGATTGGTCTCTGGGACCACGGGATAACTGACCCTGACACCATATGGGTTACAACAGATGGCTTCGAGTACCTAGGCATCTATATTAAACGGGCCCCCCAGCGCTTTCGGGAATGGAATCTTGAATTTCTACTGATGAATCTCCAAGTGGGTGTGGCTAGATGGAGGAAACTCCCTCTGACGGTCCTGTGAAGAGCAGCCATCCTCAAAATTATAACCCTCCCAAAGTTTCTATATATCATGCAGAACACGCGCTACCTGTTACCGGACTCCTTCTTCGCCTGGTTCAAAAGGGAGGTCCAGTGGTTACTTTGGGATGGGGAATCTCCTAGGAACGCGCTGGGAGATCTCTACTGCTTAGTATTTAATAGTGGGATTGCTCTCCCCCTTGTCCGGGCATATTACTGGGCCTCTTAGCTCCAGGTAATTAATGACTGGGTGTATACCCTGAGGGGTGACCCTGCTGTACGCCTGGAACAATATTCCATGGAGGCGCCTTCCTGGGGACACTTCTTCCATGATGGCAGGGCAGGTCTGGCCTCCTTTTACCGGTATAGATGGTCCTGGTTACCTGAGACGTGCTAGGACGCACGTGAGATGAAGGGAATGATTGACTAAAGATACACCACTCTGGGAGGATGACATGCTACTAGAAGTGCGGATATTGCCAGGCTTTGCCCGAAGGAATTTGATTGCCATTTCCCGCCTTCGGGCGTGATTGTGGGGGGAATGGTCAAGCCCTTCGCACAAATGCAGGAAGACTGTGGACTGCAATTTTATAAAAATATACCACTTAGACATGCATTTATGGCTGAGGCAGTGGACGAGTCGGACATCCGGGGTTCACCCCTCCTGGGGAGCGATCTTGTGGATAGCCAGCTTGGCTCTGGGGTGGTTTCCACCACATACAGAGTAAATCATAAATAATATATCAGACAATCTAGGAAGTCTCAGGGGAGAGTGGGATAGAGCCCTGGTAGAAATGTAGGATGTGGACTGGGTGGCGGCCATGATTCATCCCCAGGAGGTGGCCATCAGGGCCTGGATTCCGTTGATACGGCTTAAGGTTCTCCACAGGGTGTATATTGCCAGAGATAAGCTGCACAAAATGGGGAAAATACCTAGGGTGGACTGTAACCCCTGGGGGCCCACAGTGGGCCCTTTTTTCACATGATATGGGAGTGCCCTGACATTCACACATACTGTAGAACATACTCAGAGAACTGGGGAACATACTAGAGGAGGATATTCCACTTAACCCTTCTTTCGTTCTCCTGAGTATCCCGGGGGTATAGACTTACCACGTCAGAAACTTGTAATTTGCTCCCTGGGTCTTGAGGTTGCAAAGAGTGATATAGCATAGGTCTGGGGTGTATCAGCAATGCCCACCAAGGCAATGCCCAATGGATTACAGGGATGGACCTGTGTATGGGGGTAGAGAGAGTGGTGTATGCCGCCAGGGAATACCCCAAGAAATGTTGACACTGGAGGACATATTATTGGCTAGAACTGGATGATCCAGCACTATCCCAGTCAAAGATCCTGGAACTGGAACAGACACACGTGAAACTTGGGACTGGATGATGGTGTGCTTCCCTTTCCCTACCACTCTCCGGACTATGGTCCCCCAGTGCTTTGCGTTCGTAGTTTGTACATGTTTACCACCTACTCCCACTAGAGAATGTTTGATACATACCATTTGTAAAAACTGCATTTTGCAAGTTCTGAATTGCAGTGGATTTGGTTCTTTGTGTTATATACCCATCTCCTTCTGTTTCTGCTTTTTGTACATGACACTGTGCCCCTGTGGTTGTCTACATTGGTTCTCATTCTTTCCATATCCCATTAGTTTTCTTTCTGTTGTCAAAAACACTCTCAACATTTTTTGTCACAAGTCTCTTATACTACAAATTAATTTTCTAATCGTCCTGGAGAAATGGTGAGAAAGCCTCTAGAGTTCTTGCCTTCGAGCCATTTCACTCACCATAAAATTGTGCACGGCAAGATATTTACTTATTGAAATATTTCTGCGTCCTGGGAGTCATGCTTTAACCCACCTGACGTAGCTGATTTCTGTGCCACCAACAGGATTTCTAGCAGGTAAAGTCCGGCTGTGGGTGGGGTCTACGCCCCCACCATGAGTCCCTTCCATTGGTGGAAGTGAAGGACTCAGACGACATAAAGCCAGTAAGGCTGAAGGAGGAAGAGTGCAGGCACGGGGGACCAGGTAAGACAACTTTTTTGTCTCTTTAAGGAATGAAACTGTATGTGTTCGAGGCAACATTAGCGCCAAGTAGCACAGTCTGTACACGTATAGGGGTTTTAGGCAGATTGATTGCCCCTTGTTTAATTGGCCACAGTTCATTGGCCTATAAGGCGCCAGGGTGAGCAGAGCGCTACACTTTAATCAGATCGGTTTCCATTTGTCATTGACTGGAAATTATATTCAATGCAAGTTTCAAAAAGAAAATGAAACAAAAAAGAAAGCCAGCGATACCCTTTCATAGGGTTATAGAAACCGAATGATATATACGTGGGTTTTGTATCTTACAGGACTATAATAATCAATCTGAGTGGACTAGGGAAAGACAAGCATTGAAAGTAAATGCTGATGCACGTGTGTAACCTCATATATAATGTGCAAATAGCATAGAGCTTTTGCAGACACAGAATATGAGCCCATGGGGGATTGCAGAACTCTAAGAAAGGTGACTATTCCGAAATTTAAAAAAAATAATAAACACTATGTTTTTAATGCCTATGGTAGAATTCTTATATAGGACTCAGACTGGGAAATCTGGTTTACTTAAAATCAAATGCCTGATAAATAATGACGAAAAGATATGGCCACTCTCAAAAACAAGACATGCAAAAAAGAAAAAAAGAATTATGACCCCTTGATCTAAACCTGGAATAGTATCCTACGGATATTAGGCATGTTATATTACCGCATTCACTGTCTTCCTCGTCACAGGTCATACACGCATGAGGGTCTCACCAAAGAGTTGGAATATGAATTTCCATGTACCACCAAGGTGAACATCATGACAGTGGAAATGATGGGCCTGTCTAACCTGGTGTTGAAGAGAAATAGAAAAAAGTGATGGCTGGAATTCTTGAATTAATCCCAGCCATTGGTAATTACTTGAAGCCTCATCACAGTCCATGCTTTCGTTGCCCACTATGCCACCTCAGACAGGAGCCAGCCATATGCAAACCACCCTTAGTCCTGCTCCATTAGCAACAGTCCAGCCTGAACTGGCAGGCCAAGCCCCTCTGAACTGGAACAAGCTGCCCTAGACCAGTTTCGACCAGTTTCAGTGTTTCTGAACTGGCAGGCCAAACCCCTCTGAACTGGAACAAGCTGCCCTCGACCAGTCTCGACCAGTTTCAGTGTTTCTGAACTGGCAGGCCAAGCCACTCTGAACTGGAACAAGCTGCCCTCGACCAGTCTCGACCAGTTTCAGTGCATCAGAAGAGGGTGGAAGGGACTGTGATGCTCTCCATGCAGAATCCAGCTTCACCATTCAAGCCCCTCCATTGGTAGTTGCGAAATAGAAGCCTGTGAATCGGTCACATGTTTAAGGACTCAGCGTAATGTAGATTATCAGTAAGCGAACCAGCCAAACTTCCTATAAGTAAGAGAGAAGCCAAAGAACCATCGCTTCAAAGAGCGGTTCATCAACCACTGGAAGGGAACGTCCCCACTCCTGGGCCATGCGGTCCAAGATAGAATATTCTGCCTTTAGGTTCATGCTCATGTTTGTAAACCATTGATGTAACTGCTGCTCTCCTGCTAGAATGTCTGTGATACAGAAATACCTACTGGTGCATGCGTACTCCCACAATGTATACATTAACTAGAATGTTGGAACATGAAGTCTTCAAATGCCATACACCAAGTGGAAACCTGTACATTTTGGAAATATGCATCTTCATGGCGGGGCGTTTCCCCGACCAGTGGCAGAGGTAAATCCGCCTTGTTACCTTACATGTGAACCTATAACGTAAGCAATGCCCTCACGTTGTAGAAAGGTTGATTCTTGTAAGCACTGGCTTCCCAGTTTGCTGCTCTTCTCTCAAAGCATCAAAGGAAAGGAGGGAATTATTAATGTTCACTTTTTCTCTCCACATAAAAAGGGCATGGTTTCCTGCCTAGTCTTTAGTGGTAGTTGAAATACTTTGAGAATATTATTTGTTAGTTAATCCTGCATGGGAAAATAAACCCAACTGGACCTGAAAGATCTGCAGAGAAGTGATGCAGAGTATACCGGAGAGATGGGCTCCAGCTCTAGACCCTAAGTTTCAGTGGAATAAAAGAGCCACGTATAGGAAGGCTAGGACGTGTGCCCAGATTTGGTTTTATGACTTTACCACGCATGCCTTTACTAAGCGTTTTTTACAACGTATGCCTCTACCACTTATATGCCTTTACCACTAAAGCCTATACCAAGCATATGCCTTTACCACGCATGCCTTTACCACGCACATAAGTATAAATAGGGTAAGTAAAATATCTCAGCTCTCACCCTATGCCCCTACCCACCTCTAAAACGTAAAAATTCCCTTACCACCCTTTACCCCTACCCACCCCTTAACCATTAATAATACCCTTACCACCTGATATCCCCAGTCACCCTAAACCCTAAAAATACCCTTACCACCCTATGCCCCTACCCAACCCTTAACCATATAAGTACCCTTACCACCCTATGCCCTTACTCACCCGTAAACCCCAAAAAACACCCTTAACAACCTATACTTCTACCCACACCAAAATCCTAAAAATTCCCTTACAACTGTATGTCCATACCATCCTTAAAATCTAAAAATACGCATACCACCCTATACCCCTACCCACCCCTGAACCTTTAAAAATACCTTTACCACCCTATGCCCCACCCACCTTTAAAGCCTAAAAAAAATCACCCTTACCACTATGCCCTTACCCACCCCTAAAAATACCCTTACCACCTTGTGCCCCTAACCATCCCTAAATCCTAAAGATGCCCTTACAACCCTATGCCCCTGCCCACCCCTGAACCCTAAAAATTCCCTTACCACTCTATCAGGCACATGCATCAAGCTATTTTGCAATCGCAAACAGTGTGATTCGCAAAAATCGCTGGCTTGCGATCGCAAAATGGCCTTTTCCAATGCATGAAAGGTTTTTGGATTTGTAATTACGTAATCGCAATTTTTTGCGATTCCCTAAATTGTGAAGGCAAATAGGGGATCGCAATTTGTGATTACCTATTGCATATGCAAGAAGCCTTTCCTAAATATGAACTGTGAATTTAGGAAACGCTAATTAACATTCGAGTTTGATTTTAACCATGTGCATACTTTGAAAAAGCCACAAAACAGCATTTTTCAAAGTGCCATGTGGCGCAAGTGTGTGCCTTACATGTGCACTTTTTTTGTTAGGGGAGCCTCAGGGGGGCCTTAGGCCCCCAGGCACCCGTGCCTTTGCATTACCTAATTTGCGATTACCAATTAGGTAATTTCTTAAAAATCGCTATTTGGTAATCGCAAAATGAAACTTTCATGCATTTGCCCCTATATTCCTCCTACCCACCCCTAAACCCTAAAACCAGCCTTACAATTTAATACTCCTCGCTACTCCTAAACCATCTTATGTGATCAAGACAGTGTCTAAACTGTCGAAACGCGTCATGCTGAGCACTTGCCCTATTCAAATCATGCTGATTATTTTGCAATAAACGCACTTTAAAGCAATTAAGCACGTTGTGGTCCGTACCTGACTTTTGCCGAGACGGAGGCATTCCAGGATTGTGAAAACCTCTATATATATATATATATATATATATATATATATATATATATATATATATATATATATATATATATTTATAGATATATAGATATATATAGGGGTACCATGCGTGGTAAAACTATGCGCGATAAAGGCACAAATAGTGCATGCGTGGTAAAGGTAAAAACATAATTGTAAAGGATGTTTCACCCCCAGTTTTCCTCCTTCTGAGTGTGCGGCGATTTAACAATCTGCACAGCTTGTTCTGTATACTACTCCACAAACCAATCATGGCCGCTCACGAAACCACTCTGACCCAAGCAAAGCTACACTGCTAAAGCATGTTCTTCTATGCAAACAGGCTGAGATTCCAAGGTTTTCAATACAGTCCAGAAGCACCAAGTCACATAAGAATTTAGCAGATATCGGGATCTTTAAAACAAAAAATTCACCAGACACTTTGCATTTCTGGTATGTGAAACAACACCCTCCCCCGAGGTGGATCCTAGTTCTCAATTCTAATCAGTACCGCTTTGGATAGCAAAGATACACTTTGGAATAAGAACATAGGCCGCGTAAACCATATGAATGCAAAACCTTGGCCTATGAAACTCCAACAAAACATGGGAACACTGAGGTAGAAGATAACATCAGGTCTACGAAGAGTTGTGAGCAGTTGAGACCTCAAGGTGTAGTGTAACCTAAAAAAATGCGAGTTGTTGGCAAGTACAGATAGATAGGCAGTGGCACCAGTAACCCTACCTCTCCATCTCACAACCCAAGCAGCTAAGATCATATGGGCGTTCTGTGAAGAGCACCAGGGTCTCGGTATTGACCATTGAAAGAGGCCTGCTGACATATGGCCATGCAAGGAAATGAGACCTAACGAAGGAACCAATACATTTCAGAGAAAAGTAGAAATGCGAACTTGACTAGAAGCAAGAGAAAGCCTCTCCTATCATCATGAAAGTAAGTGACCTTATAGGATACAGAGGAGCAAGATCCTTAGAGTGCAGAGCTGGTACACTCTCAAACCAAAGGTATGGACAAGTATCGTTTATTAGACAAATACTTGTAGTAAGAAACTTGCAAGGAGACGTGGTAACAGTCATAGACATTGTTAATGAGTTGCTGATATAAGAAAGTCATTCTTATCCCAGTACCTAAGTTCTTCGTATTTGGAATTACTTAAATTTACCCAGTGACCCAAGCAAAAAGGCTTGTTGTTGACCTGAAAATAGCACTGGAATATTTGAACTGGGTGCTCGGTGACATCAAGTTGAGTCAATTGGCCTGCGTTCGTAGATTCGGAGAACTCGTGTCTGGAGCAGGGAGGCTGCTATTGCAAGGTAAAGACACAGCCTTCTTTCTGTCATGGACGTCGTGTACTATAGAGGAGCATCAGTGATGCTGATGACTCGAGCTTCATGTAGGGCTACCTCTGGCTTTCATCCTGAAGGACACCGATGCAATGCTAACACAGATTACATGTATTATGAAGGTTACTTGACGGGTCAAAGGCCACCAGCACAAGTCAGAGCTGTAGCCTGTAAACTGTACCCTACTCACATACCACCAACTCATATAAGCCTTACATAATAATAACATGTACACCACTCGAATAACAACCACCTCACATAAACCCTGCATTTTAGTGATTTGTGCACCACTCGAATACCAATCACCTCACAAAAACCGCACATATTAATATGTGCACCAGTCAAATACCAATCACCTCACATAAACCGCACATATTAGTGATATGTGCACCACCCGAATACCAACCACCTCACATAAACCCTGCATTTTAGTGATTTGTGCACCACTTGAATACCAATCACCTCACACAAACCGCACATATTAATATGTGCACCACTCGAATACTAATCACCTCACATAAACCGCACATATTAGTGATATGTGCACCACTCGAAATACCAACCACCTCACATAAACCCTGCATTTTAGTGATTTGTGCACCACTTGAATACCAATCACCTCACACAAACCGCACATATTAATATGTGCACCACTCAAATACCAATCACCTCACATAAACCGCACATATTAGTGATATGTGCACCACTCGAATACCAACCACCTCACATAAACCCTGCATTTTAGTGATATGCGCACCACTCGAATACCAATCACCTCCTACAAACCACACATATTAATATGTGCACCACCCGAATACCAATCACCTCCCACAAACCGCACATATTAATATGTGCACCACTCGAATACCCATCATCTCACATAAACCGCACATATTAGTGATATGTGCACCACTCGAATACCAACCACCTCACATAAACCCTGCATTTTAGTGATATGCGCACCACTCGAAAACCAATCACCTCCTACAAACCACACATATTAATATGTGCACCGCTCGAATACCAATCACCTGACACAAACCACACATATTAATATGTGCAGCACTCAAATACCAATCACCTCACATAGACCGTGCATATTAATATGTGCACCACTCGAATACCAATAACCTCATACAAACCGCACATATTAATATGTGCACCACTCAAATGCCAATCACCTCACATAAACCACACATATTAGTGATATGCGCACCACTCGAATACCAATCACCTCACATAAACCGTACATATTAGTGATATGCACACCACTCGAATACCAAACACTTCACATAAACCCTGAATTTTAGTGATATGTGCACCACTCGAATACCAATCACCTCAAATAAACTGTACATATTAGTTATATGCGCACCACTCGAATACCAATTCACCTCACATAAACCGCACATATTAGTGATATGCGCACCACTCGAATACCAGTAACCTCACATACACCGCACATATTAGTGATATGCGCACCACTCGAATACCAATCACCTCACATAAACCGTACATATTAGTGATATGCGCACCACTCGAATACCAATCACCTCACATAAACCGTACATATTAGTGATATGCGCTCCACTCGAATACCAATCACCTCACATAAACCGTACATATTAGTGATATGCGCACCACTCGAATACCAATCACCTCACATAAACCGTACATATTAGTGATATGCGCACCACTCGAATACCAATCCACCTCACATAAACCGTACATATGAGTGATACGCGCACCACTTGAATACCAATCCACCTCACATAAACTGTACATATTAGTTATATGTGCACCACTCGAATACCAATCACCTCACATAAACCACATAAACCGTACATAATAGTTATGTGCATACCAATCGAATACCAATCACCTCACATAAACCACATAAACCGTACATATTAGTTATATGCGTACCAATCGAATATCAATCACCTCACATAAAGCGTACATATTAGTGATATGCGCACCACTCGAATGCCAATCCACTTCACATAAACCGTACATATTAGTGATATGCGCACCACTCAAATACCAATCCACCTCACATAAACCGTACATATGAGTGATATGCGCACCACTCGAATACCAATCCACCTCACATAAACCGTACATATTAGTGATATGCGCACCACTCAAATACCAATCCACCTCACATAAACCGTACATATGAGTGATATGCGCACCACTCGAATACCAATCACCTCACATAAAATGCACATATTAATGATATGAGCACCACTCGAATACCAATAACCTCACATAAATCGCACATATCAGTGATATGCGCACCACTCGAATACCAATCACAACACATAAACCGTACATATTAGTGATATGCGCACCACTCGAATATCAATCACCTCACATAAACCATACATATGAGTGATATGCGCACCACTCGAATACCAATCACCTCACATAAACCATACATATTAGTAATATGTACACCTCTCGAATGTCAATCATCTCACATAAACCATAAGTATTAATAATATGTACACCACTCAAATACCAATCAACTCATAAGCATATTTTTGTTTGCCTATAAGTTGCTCAACGGCCAAGTTAGAATGACTAACGTCTCATGCAGAAAGGAATGAAGACAAGGAATAAATGCCACTCGGCTTCGTGAACATGTTGCTTGTTTCAAAGCCAACTTCACTCAGATAAAAATAAAAGCGTTTACACACTTAGGCATTGAGTCAACTAGCAGTGAATAGTAACCTCTAGACTATACCACATCCAAGGGGCTCACCTGTGGCTAGACCAAGTGCTATAAGAGCAGTTTTGAACTTGTAAAGACATGTTGTATAGGTGTTTTGCAAGTCATGGGAGACTGCATGCATTTGTGTTTGCTACAGACAGTGCTTGAGGTAATACCAGGGAGATCAACAGTAAAAACCACCTCAGCAGGCCATAAAACCGGCCCATAAACCTTCAAAAACCAGCCCAGACCGACCTATCAGATCAGCCGCTCAGGCATGGCCGGATTGCCGTATAGACCAGTCTGACCCTGAGTCCAAAGGGTATTTAAAGTGGTATAAGGCACAAACAAAACGAAGAGCTAAAGAGTGTCCTCCAATACCAGTCAAGCATGGTTTTTATGTGGATCTAGTGGTTCTAACTTGTGTCCCAAAAGCAGTTATAGCTTCTTTCTTGATAGTCGTGCACTGCCGTTCCTTCTATGCAGCCTCACACCGACCCCTGATTCCCATACTTTAGTAATGAAATAAAATGAAGGAGCGCTCTCGCTAACCTTTACGTACAGCGTCCAAATATAAACATTTTAGGCGGCTCTGGGATCACCAACTTTAGCTCCAGCCACAGCAGTTAATATGTCTATGCACTGAAATTTGGAGTCTTGGTTGGTGTCCAGGGGCGGCTACTCTGTTAAGGCAGGGGAGCATCGCCCCACTGAAAAATAAAATGATGATAAAACCACGGGCCCGATTCACAGAACTAACTTAAGACAAAATCCTAAACTTACTACCATTTTGGTATTCACAGAAGGCACTTACTCATTTTGGTATTCACAGAAGGCACTTACTCATCAATGAGTAAGTGCCTTCTGTGAATACCAAAATGAGTAAGTTACACAAAATGAGTAAGTTACACAAAATTAGTAAGTTACTCAAAATGAGTAAGTAAGTGCCTTCTGTGAATACCAAAATGAGTAAGTGCCTTCTGTGAATACCAAAATGGTAGTAAGTTTAGGATTTTGTCTTAAGTTAGTTCTGTGAATCGGGCCCTACGTTATTATAATTTTATTTTTCCATACTTCAAGACGAGGTTAGGGTGGGGCCATCCTGCAGGAGAGTGTTTGGGCACTTGTAAGTGAGCATGTGTGCTGGACCACAGCTGGCTGCACTCTGCCTCAGAGTTCACTCACACAAAGATGCGCAGGACGAACACACAAGGGGCATTGGTGAACACTGTGCTTCCATTCTATTGACATCATCACATGACAAAACAATTAGCCTGTGTTGTGTTTGTGTTTGTGTGCGCACACATCTAATTAGGTATGTTAGTGTAGAGAGAAGAGGTATCTGTATGTGGGGGCTTGGGTCTAGCCAAAGAGCTAAACCAAAGGCACAACTCATGTGATGTCCTGACCAATCTCCTTTCTCATCTCCAGTGTCACGATGGGGATGCCGACATGCGTCCCGCTGTTGGCAGTGGTGGCCCTGTTTTTTGGTAAGTTTTGTCTTTGTTGTCATTGCTAATGTGTTCTGTGTCCCTAATCTAGGCAGA
This sequence comes from Calotriton arnoldi, assembly GCA_963921515.1. Lineage (NCBI taxonomy): Eukaryota > Metazoa > Chordata > Amphibia > Caudata > Salamandridae > Calotriton > Calotriton arnoldi. Next base: position 631,234 of record CAWUFW010008648.1, on the reverse strand, counting down.
CATGAACAACATCGGTTGGTTGCCGGCATACGGGGTGGTCCCATAGCAATTGTCCAGAGCCTTGTGATCACACAATGACCACTAATGTGCAAGTGTGTTTATAGTAGATTTTCAAACATTTTGTTTAGCATTGGAAAGTACCCTAAAAGTAAGGCAAAGCATCACAAAGCTTTGCTTTGTGTTACTTAGCACCAAGGGGGCGTTAAATGCATGCAACATGGGCTTTCCCATGCAACCACCCATGCTTTTTGACGCAAAACCCTACCTACATACAACTGTAGACAGGGTTTAGTGTCAAAAGTTAATGCCATATGAAAGGAGGCGTTAAGAGGAGAAATATTTTAATTTCTCCTTTTTTTTCCTACTTTGCATGTGTGCTGCACTGTGCAGCACACATGCAAAGTAGAAGTGTTTGAACTTGTCTAGGCACCGTATTTGGTACAGGAAGGCTATCCTTCCTGTACAAAACCTATGCTAGACTCAGGCACACACCCTAGCGCTATGGCACTAAGGTGTGTGTCTGGTGCACAGCAGCTGAAATCAGCACCAGCGATAGGCAGAGGGGAGGAGAGATATGGGGATCTCCTGCTCCCTCCCTGTTACGCAAAGCAGTTCAGCATTTTTGGCTGCTGCGCTGCGTGACTTCTTGGAAAATCTGCCCCCTAGTTTTTTCTTTGAAGAAACACAGGGCCTCATGAATAAGCCCATTGTGCCACCGGTGCGTCACTTTTTTAGATGCACTGGCGGCGCAGCGGGGCTGCCCATATTTACACGGCCACATAAAGTCACCCTGCGTCACTTTTCATGGCCATGTAAATATGGGCCCCTTTCACATATTAATCTTCATGACAGGGGCGTTCCATGAGTGTAGCTGTGGGTGTTACCATGCAACATCCATGAAACCTGACACATTCCCAGATTTACAAGGTGTTGTAAACCTGGGAATGCGTCAGACTCCTACGTCTCCCCAGGGGAGGCGTAGAAGTGGCGCAACGAGGAGATAGACTTTTATTTGTCCTCGTTTTTTGCTCTGTCTATGTGTGCTGCATCCTGCAGCACACATAGAAGGAGCAAAATGCCATTAATGATAGTTTTTGTGCAGGAAGGCGTCCCTGCACAACAACAATCATCCCTGCAATGCAGGTACCCTTGCACATGGCACAAAGGATGTCTGCATTGGTGCACAGCTGCTGTTTGTGCGCCGTCGCAGGGAAGAAGGACAGGAATGCGTCGTATCCTGTAAATACGGCACTTTCCTGCCCTTTTATTTTGACGCACGACAGCGCAGCAGAACGGCTTGCTGTGCTGCCATGCTTCAAAATATAGTAAATGAGACGCACAATGTTGACACCACGCTCTAGCGTCGTCAGAGTTTCATGCTGGTAAATTGTTTACCTATGCTTCTGCCCTGACTATCGTTCATCCCTTGCAGCCTGCCACGTACTCTAATCTAATCTTTATTTGAATAATTGGGGTCCCCTAACTACCTATTTTTTATGCAGTCCTCTAGTATTGATGAATGCCTGCCAACAAATGTTTATATTTCCATATCCCTTACATCATATAAATTCCTTCCTGCAAATACTTTTTATTCTACACAAAGTAATTTACTTGATTGTCACCATTTGACTGAAAATTGTTACAATCTTCTATTCTTCTCCATTGTAAAACGTTACGATGCGTAAATATTAATGCAAATTGGTTATTGTGTGTCCGTAAAGGTGCCATGTCAGTCGCTCTGGTATGTTAGGACAGAGGTTGTACTACAGACACACTGTAAACATAAAATTCGAATTGAAATAAATGCGCCTCGGACAAAGTAACAGTAAAATAGAAAGCAGCTCAAAAGGATGACAGGTGTGAATCAACTTGCTAGCACGTGGATTCCAAAGGTTTAGTCAAATACATCACACCACACAAAAGTGACAATTAAAACAAGCAGAAGAAAATACTGCTCGTGTTTACAGAAAATAAAACACTGAAACACTAATGTTTCACTGCTTCTTTTTTCCACCAGCACTGGCGAATCTGCAGACAAGTGCAGGACTAGTTGGTAAGTGTCCACGTATATATTTTCAGCTGTCCTTGTGAGTTCCTATTGCAGGTGGGTGTGTGTGAGTTACCGTCATCACCAAGACTTCAGAACTGTCCCAAGCAGTGTAAACCATTAGCAGTGGATTGAATAACGTAAAATAAAACACAAACAACACATAAAAAATCCACCTTTTCAAGGACAATGTCCTTGTTCACCTTAGTTTCCCAATATTCTGGTTGTGATGTGGGAAATGGAATATAAAAAACATTGGTAAAGCCAAAAGGTCCTGTCTTTGGGACCTATTAGCTTTACCAATACCTTTTGCAGTGCTTCATTTGTAAACAAATTAGTGTCAGGCCCTCATCAGGAGGCCACTGCAGCTTGCACCAACTCTTGCCCCTGCCAGCGCTGGCAATGACAGTACTAAAGCAACTACTTAGAATCACATGCCTACAATTGCGACAATTTATATTGTTCCAGCGCCCAAAGCTATAAAAATGGCTTGGGCGGCAGGTATTCATTTTTAATGTATACTGAATGAATGCATAACTGTTGTTTCTGCTCATTTCTAAATTAGACGAACAATGCCACCATGTGGCAGACTGTCATAAGTGCCTGTGTTGACAATTAGGTGTTGGTGGGAGCACCAGAAACCACCGGCTCAAATCAAGCACTGGCCTTTTGGCGATGCTGTACAGCATCAGCAAGATGCTGTGAAGCATGACCGTTATCAAAAAAGGTTTGTGCTTGCATGATAACAATAATTTTCCTGTATAATTGGTTCAGTGCTGAGGGGATTCTCACTTCCAGCGATGCCTACTATTTCAGGATAGTCACTGTTCCATGGATACTCACGTCCCAACATTACTTTCTGCTCCTAGGGTGTGTACTATGTGAGAATACTTACTACTCCTACTATGCGTATTGTTTCAATGAAATGCTGCAGTGCTTCTGGACTAGATTAGGTTTTAGTTTTGTGTAGTTTGCATTCTTATAATACACGGAAGGTTTATAATTTGGTAAACTAGTTATGTCAGTATATTTTGCCATATATTTTCAGTTCAGTGTTAGTAATCTGTAAAAAAAACATCTTGGTTATAAAAAAAGCGTAGACTTGCTTCAATAAAATGAAATTCAAATCAAGCTAGCATGTTCATCCACCTCCCGACAACCTTAAAATAGTAATTGCAGCAAGCAGCCCTTCATTAAGGTTGAACGCAAGGGGGTAGTGAGTGGTTGTCATCCTTTTAATGAATCTCCACCACTAATGGTGCAAAATACAGACATCTTCCATTATGCACAGTTTTACACTTTAGTACTACATAGTCGACAGTCTCACAATGACTTGCACAAAGTCAATACCTGCATTGTTCCATAGGCACGTCCTGTCATGTGCCATCCAGCACTAAAAATGCGAGTTGATCCATATGGAGCAGCATTTACAATCTTCTCAGTTTAGTCTCCTTGACTTGTAAGCAGTATAAGGAAGATCATTAGGCTGTTTGGCCATCAAGAAGTTCAGAGTATCATGTCTAGTGGCTCGGATAGTCAGATCTCCATCCTGGGACCACTGATATGCAGCAATTTTAAGGCTTGCTTAAGTTGTTCTCCAAAGACCAAGGAATTATTCAGAATCTTGAAGTTAATATCTCTGCCATCTTAGTTGCCATGCAGTGCACATTAATTTTATCCCTGTCCTTGCTAAACATGTAAAGCACAGTCCTCGTATCAGTGGTTTCAATTTCACAGACTTAGGGGCCGATTCCGATCTCGGCCGGTAGTGCTCCGAATCGGATTCGGATTTACCGGATCCGATTCGGAGCCCTGTTTCCCGACCGAATCGTACGCGGGTCCGGCCGAGCGAGTACGATGCAAGCTCCCGCAAAATCGCCGACCGACTCGTACGCGGCTTCAACATGCTCCGACCGACTCGCACGGACACGACTCGCACCGCACTATGGAGACGTTTCCCGGCTGGGTAAGTACGATGCGCGCCGCGAGCAATCCGACCGACTCGCACCGTCCGGCTCGAAAGAGCTGTCGGAGCCGGACTTTGGGGGTCCGCGTCGGACCCCCCTGTACGCGTAGGCGCGCGAGTCGCACACAGGGGGGACCCATGGGTCCCCTACCTGTGCATGTACGCCGCGATGCGCATGGACGCGCACCCACTGTAGGGGGCGCCCTTGTTCGCCTCGCACCCATTGAGTCAATGGGAGCCCGCGTACGCGTTGTGACGACCGGCTCCCATTGACTTCAATGGGAGTCCGACCGAATCGAGTCCGATAGCATGCGAATGCATCGTACTCGTCCGGTCGGACTGCTAGGGTCCGATTCGGTCGGAATTCTCTCCGGGTCCGGCTCGGTCGGAGAGATTTCCGGCCGAGATCGGAATCGGCCCCTTAGTAGAACATTATTTGGAGAGATCTCGCCTTTGCGGAAATCCGTGCAAGCTGCTTGAAATTTCCTGCCTCCCTGCCCTGGCCCCAACTAGTGTCTGGTGTCACAAAAGATTAGTGTCAAACCCTTTGTGAGTGTGCTCAGGCAATGGCTTTGTGATGTGCAAGTGTGGTAGGTGACCGCTCAGCCCACTATCAAGTCTGAGATGGCCCATCCTGCCAACACCTATTCCCCCTTTGTCTCACTGGAAGCAATACACAAAGGCCAACAATTAGCTACATCTAGTCATGTGACCCAGGATACAGGCTGCAGGCACTAACAGGTTAAGACAAGAAAATGCCATCTTTATACAAGTAAGTGAAATATCTAGCTGACCATTTATTAGGCTGCCAGCTATTTGAGCAGACTGAGACCAAAATCACAAATAAGATAGTCTACATCATTTAATTATTCTTTTTGAAAATTATGATGTGTTTTATAGGTTTACAAGACAGATATGGACTACACTTTACAATTTACACAATGTCAAAACTGAACTGAAAAGGTAAGCACATCAAAACAAATTTCAACACAATCAATTGGTGATTTCACAAAACAGATATGGACTACACTACACAATTACACAATATCAAAAAGTGAAAACATCAAAGCAATTACATGAAAATCAGTTGAAGTTATTACGAGTCAGAAAAAACAATGCAGTTACCTCATATTTCTCGTAAAAGAACGACTTACAGCAGATGCATTAGCATCTTTGGCCCTTTCTTTGCCTACATCCAACAGGAGTCACAAGCCTCCTGGTCAGCTACGTGAGTAAATCAGGCTCTCTACAAATGTTGAAGAGACTCCTAGACATATAAACAGATTCCAGTCACTGCCCTGAAGAGAATCCCTTGAAATAAATTGGGTTTCGAAACGCGTTGGCATATATCACCAACAGGGGACCAGTTCGTATAAAATTATGTATAGCAACTGAGGGAAATAATCCTTTTAAAATGTATATCCTCACTTGCATGAAATGTAAACATCTCCGTTGGTTGGTAACCCGAGTCTGTTCCATTTAAACAGTCTTTGATTGTAGATTTACTGTGCTCTTTACAGATATACCTCCCTCAGGTTCCTGTATAACCATATAAGCACATATTTCTTCATAGATGGTTTAGCAGTAGGATACATTTTGTGCTAGGGGTACTAAAATTATGGCACTGAAATCCTGGTGCATCCTGGTGTTAAACTCTTCACTTAAAATAATAACCCTTCTTTCAGTTAAATTCTCTTAAGATGAAAATGTGCCTTTGTGTCTCTAAGAAAAATATTAAGCAAGTTCAGCGGAAAATATACTCTCAATTAATTATACATCAAAATTCACTCCATAGCTTCCAATTTATTTAATAATACATTCAGAAATTCCTGTTTCACTTAACATACTGACCCCTGCACAAGGGAGAGCAGTCACCAGGCCCCTTCTGGGCTCTCTCTTGACCACACAATAAACGTGTCGTCATCACCAGGCTCATAAGAATCAATCAACCACGTTTCTTGAACCATATTCATGCTGGTACAGGAAGCCAGCAGTATCATAAGAATTCCAATAACGTTTTATGCCAGCAACATTCCAGGACAACAGAGTGATGGCTTCAGACTGGAACGGAGAGGATGATGCAGTGGCACGTGCATCAGTGCTGCTGGTACAGTTCAAGGTTGTGTTCCCATCCTCAGCTTCACTTCCAATAGGCCTATCATCACCAAAATATTTAACCACTCTTTCTGTGCCAGTTCCCGCAGCAAAATGAGCAAAGACATTTAATCTTGAGTGTTCCTTCAGCTACTAACTTCCTGGGAAAGCTCCCTTTGAGGGGAGGAAAGGGAGGATGTCCAAGACTCTAACTCTTAATTGGTCCAAGTGCAGGGTCAGTCTAAAAATACCCAGATGAGAGCAGTTTTATTATACATGGCTTGTGAGGGAAACTTCATTACAATGACCACTTCAACGTCAAGGGATTTAATCGTATGCGCTTCAAGGACAGACCATAGCCATGCAAGCACACGCAATATTTCCAGTTTTAAGGAGCCGGTCATGGGCGGATAGATGGGAGTTATCATGGCTTCCTGGTTTCTGGAGTAAATAATCACAGCGCTTTGTGACATCAAAGTCCTAGGCCTTGGGTGCATTATTTACCTCAATTATTTTATTTTGGAGAGTTGTTTAACTCCCATTGAGGTCCACATAACTTGCTCAGGACATTGTGTCAATCACAATTCTATGAGTGTCTTTCTCTTCAGTGCTGCCTCTACTGCCTCTTCCATACCTGGCCAGTTTTATCAAAACTTTGCAGCCGTGCAGTGTCTAAAAAGTGTACCATGTCTTAAAGTCCTGAATTAGTATTTACTTTCCAGCACAAATACCTAAAGTAATTCAAAGTAACTTTTTGTGCTACCTTGTGCTACTATGCATGGGGGGGCATTTAATAGATGTCAAATTGGTGTTCCCACGCAACTACCCATGGATTTTGATACAAATCCCTATCTACTAAAACTTTATGCAGGGGTTTGCAGCAACAACTTGTACTTCCTTAAGATAGATGTTACATTTGAGAAACGTTTTCTTTTCTCAAAACATTTCGTAGTTTGCATGTGTACTGTCATGTGCAATACTCATTCAAAGTTAGAAAGGTTTTAAACTATGTCTATGCACATTATTTTGAACTGGAAGATTACCATCCAGTACAAAACCTATGCTCGACATCAGGTAAGAGCGGTGGGGGGGAAGGGGTGAGGGGAGTCGACAGACGGCGACGAGGGAAAATAGAAGAAAAACAATAAAACCACTTATCTTGCACTTGCCGCATCGAAAAAGCGCTTTAACACCTCATCTGGGGTAGCAAGCACTATATAAATGCAAACCCATCCCTCCACTATCCTTTTCAATCCAAATAACAGACTAACATGTTCCCCGCTCAAATTAATTTAATTTCTTTAGAATAATTCACCGCTAATCCTAATACAGAAGCTGCCTTACAGCTAAAAGCTTTATCCTCAGAATATGGACTAAGGGCTACTAATGGACGAACTAGGTCCAATCCGTTGGGGGCAGGCCCTTATAACAAACCAGCACATACAAGAAGTATTGATTATGTTTTAGTGGACTTGAGATTTTTGGCCCAGGTAGAGGAGGCGGTGGTGATGGCAAGGTTGGAAAGTGACCATAATCCCCTGTGCCTTACTTTGACTGATTTGTCCGACTGGTCTGCGCACAAACATGTCCTCCGACCCTCCTTGAAAACAGCTGTCCCTACGAATGGGGTAGGGTAACAGATAGTCCCAAGATATTATCTGCGATTAGATCAGACCTGGAAGATATTCTGATAATGCTCAATGATGATTCTGACATAGTGGCAAACATTAATACCCTTATGGAGATTCATATTTTTTCATATTTTTTGGTTCCTAAACCCACCAGAGATATGAGTGTGTTCCTGGTTTAATAAAGAATGTAAGCAGGTGAGAAACACGCTGGCCGATGCCATTAGGAGGAAGGACTCCATAAAGATTTCTGCAGCGAGGAAAGTGTTAAAAAAAAGCTCAAATGAAAGCTAACAGAGAAAGGGAGGACCTCTAGTCGCAAAATTTAAAAGAGGGCAGTCTCTTAAACAACTCTTCCAAGTTCTGGTCCCTGGTAACGTGGGGGTGCAATGGTCATGCTGCTCCTCCAATACATTATGTTACCCCATTTGATTGGGATGCACACTTCTCGTATCTATACCCCGATGGTAGAACAACCTCTATGGAGGTCAACAAAATCTCTGAAATAATCCCTGATCTCTCATTACTTTTGTTCAAAATTGACGATCTCATTAGTGCTCTGAACTCCACTGCCAGCGGTCGTGCTGCTGGACCAAATGGCATACCTGTTGATTTATTCAGATTTGAGAGGGATAGCTGGATCAAGTATTTACATGCCCTGGCGAACGGAATCGCAAGTGGTGCTCCTATCCCGGAGTCTTGCAAGGGTACGGAGGTGATCCCTATCTATAACAAGCATTGGCATAGCCAATAGGTCTCGCATTTGGGACCTTATAAGTGTTTAGTTATCCAGCACAATATCCTTGGTGCAACAACATCAACTGTTGCATGGCTAAACACTTATAAGGTCCCAAAGGCAAGACCTATTGGCTATGCCAATGCTTGTTTCATTTTGCGCTGTCCCACAAAAATATCTTCATTCTTTTATTTACTGATGCAAGGGGCGCCAGCCATGATGAATCAGTTAAAAAAAAGAAAATGACACCCACTTCATTTTGATGGCACACGCATGCCTGTGATACATGCACAAGCCTGTGGAATGACAAGTGGTTTTCTTAAAATCAATATTGCACAGCATTGGAAAAAAAGCATTTTGCTCCTCTCTTCGATACTGTACAGCACCGCAAACAGCCATTTGCAAAGCTGAAAGGTCTTGGAGGCGCAACAATGCTTGTTTATGTGTGTTAGCCAAGACATTTTGAGGTTTAAATAAAATAGTATATATGATATGCTTACTCATAAGGGTTTTACTGCATTCTTCAAACATTGATATGTTGTTGTGTCATTCGCATTTTTCTTCCACCCACTACAGCATACAGCATGAGGCAAGGGGTCAGCTCACTTCAGCGATTGGTTAACTTCACAGTGATGGCATTCTGCTCTATCGCAAGGTTCGCATTCGCACACAAGTAGTTCCCTTCAGTGTCTGAGACTGCTATGGCCATGTGTGCATTTAAGACCGAAAAATATTTTTGGTTTTAGCCAATGTTTCTTGCTATATTGGCTACGGCCCTGCAGCTCACCCAACAATAACGTTTTACTCTGCTGTACAGGTGAAAGAAATGCCATGTCTCACGAAGCTGTAGCAGAGCTTGCATATTTTAGTTATTCCAATAGAGCATTGGTATTTTCAATGATTGCACTGGCTGCAAGGTGGGGCTAACCGGAGCTATTAGGTTCCGAACCTATCCAGTAGAACGTTGTCTTCATAGGAACCACTTCCTTCAGAGCGGCAAGTGGGCTGTCTGCCCCTTAAATAAACTTGAACAATGAGTTTTATTACCCAAGATAAACATCACCACCTCAGAAAAGTGCACTAAGAGCCTGTAAAAGGCAGAGGCCCTCCCCTATGATTAAGGCCCAGCAGAGAACTAACCCGAGGTAAACAAGGACCTGTTCGGCCATGCCCAAAGGCCAGAAGCTGGAAAATCCATTTCTGAGGCTAGGAGGCGCTCTTACTGATAGTGTATTGTAATGGTATATTTATAGCGACTTCTTATCTCCTGTGATTTCAAAAGCACTTAAAAAGAAGTCCCTTACTGATATGGTAAAGCCAACCATGAAATTACGCATCCTTTCACCTGAATGGAACAAACTTTGAGGCATATTAGTTTGAAGCTTAAAAAACTGCAAAGTAAAGACAATTGCAACAAATGGGAAAGAGACTAAACACAAGGAGGATATTACGTTTGCTGCAAAGTGCAGACTGCAAGACGGAAACAAAAATCGAATTTTATGAACGGGTCCCAGCAAGTGCGGCATGCTGCGTGGTGGTAAAGCGGAGAGGGAGTGTCTTTAAAAGAGAAAACATATACAGATGCTATGTACACGCTGGAAGTGGGGAGGAAGCCACGCTCACCTCCTCAAGAAGGAGCCGCCACTGCCACCATTGTTAAACATTAAGCACGTCGCGCTGCTTTAATAAACAAGTGTCTGGTGCGGGTCGCCACCCATTCGTAATTACCCTTAGAGACGGCTGATAATACAAACTTTAAAGCAAAAATCAGCCTAATGAGTGGCACGCTGCGATGGGAGGTCACATGTGAGAGCAGTCTGCAGATGCGAGGCACGCGGCTACCATAGTAAAAGTTCAAGCGCACCAAGGTGTCAAGAATAATTTTAGGTTGAACCTCACTCCTCTTGAGCAGGTCTACGAACTTACCTAACTAGCATTGATTTTGCACACAATTTAAAATGAAACATGAACGAGCACATCCGGTGGAGCCTCACTGCATGAAGAGGGAGCACCGATCTGCTGTGTGAGGGACAGCAGGATCATGGCGAGAGCAGCAGGGATGCCATGTCCGGAGGAAGGTGTGACGAGCCCACCGGGATAACTGCACTGTGTAGAATCATGTGATGCTGAAAGGCAAACTTCAGAGTCACCAAGATAAGGGCGGGCGAATTCGGCAGCACCCAACAGACCTGATAAGCATTTGAGACACTTTCAGACACCAGAGGTCTCTCTAGCAAACTGTAGTCAGGCCCCAAAGCACGTGGCCGCCATAGTAAAAGTTAAAGCCCAGCATGGCGCTGGGAGGCCATATGTCACATGATGTTTTCTTCGGCAGTGTTGCCTGCTGTACACGCGCACTCTGTCTTTGAAGTGCAGCAAATGTTACAAGATAAATTCAAAATTTAAAGACAACTTTATTTATTGCTTTGACTTTTGCGACCCACCAACCACCAGTTCGCCACCCTAAACAGCTAAACGTGTGTTCGCCTCTGCGCATCTAATAGCTGTGTCGGTTAAGCATCTTTCACAAAGAAATGTTTCTGTGAGCTTTCCAATATCGATAAAAGATGCATCCAGTTTATAAAGATAAATTGAATGCAAGCTTCTCGGTTCACTCTTTGTCACTGGGGTCACTGGGTCCCTCAGCTTAGTCTTTGCAGCTTCAAAAACTTAGAAATAATAGTTTTCATTGAGACGGTCTCTCTTCTTAAATATCACAGATGGCTTGATAACACCGGCCCGAGAGCTCCTCGCCTTGTTCAGGCTTCGGTGATATTTAAGAAGAGAGAGAGTCTCAATGAAAATTATATTTATTCCAGAACACGTTAAGAATATTATTTAACAATATTATTTAGCATGTGCTATCTTTTTATGTATTCCTGTGAAATTAAACAGAAAAATGTACTATCAGTATTGTCTTGAAATTGTTTATAATTACTAGAAAAGGTAACTGTATGGCCGTAATGTCACTTAACATCTGTTGGCCAGGCCAATTTTTTGAAGACAAGATTAAAAAGTTTTGTGTGAAAGAATTCCTCCGTCCGTGATCACTTCGTCTCAAGACCTCAAATCCCACTTTGTTGATAAAAAATCCCAAGGCTGAAATGTAGTGCCAAGTCAGACAATGGGATAATTGGATACGTTTATGCAACTGATTTGGGGCCAGGTTCACTAACTGTTTTTGTGCCCCTGAGTTCTATTTAGCTGCGTAAAAAAGTGATTTGTGGTAACAAATGACGTGATTCTGAGTAACAAAAAACAAGAGCGGCCGACCCTACACCGGGTTCGAGTCTCAGCAGGGACGCTCAATATCCTGTGATTCTGGGTAAATCACTTAATGTCCCCCGACCCTGTGCCTAACCAAATGAACGTGTCCGTCTGTAACGCAAGTGGTTCTCATGTATAGCGCTCTGATACCTACAGGTCGAATTTGCGCTATATATGTAGAACTCCGAGAAAAAAAAATAGCATCTGGGCATTTAAATCCTCCGTGAGAAACTGGTACTGCCGACAGTTTGCTGCTGCGGCAGTTTTTTTTTTAAAGTACTAACTTTAGAGTTCGGGGCAGAGAAGGGGCGTGCTTCGGGCGAGACCTATTGGCTATGCCAATGCTTGATTTTTTATTTACTGATCTGACATGAATTGCTAAATAAATAAAAAATAGTGCAAACGTGCCTTTTTTAAGATGGTGGGGTTGGCACCAAATTGATTCCTTTTCCTCCACCAAAAATACAATATTTACCAGAAAAACAAAGTTGGTGGACGTGGGAGGGTCAATGGAGGAATGGGTGGCGGGGAGTTGGCAGGTGAGGGGCAAACATCATACGAGGGAGAGCAAAACAAGGGGGAGAAGTACATGAGTGACAAAGAATCACGGAGCGAGTGAGAAAGAAGGAGTTTGGCAGGGGAAGAAGCACACGAGAAGGAGCTTGCAGCACCAGGGAGACAGCAACATCTAGCACGGTGGCTGGGTGGGAAGAAAGCTGGAAAAATTTGCACTCTCATAGAGTGCTTAACCAGACTGTAAAAAAGTAGTTGCCTAAAAGTGACCAATGGAAGCATAGAAGCCAGCAAATCAAGAGAGATGGTAAATAAGCTGTGCTCGAGGGGTGGGACAAACATAAGTTGGATAAGCATAGACAATTAAAGACATTGAATAAGAAGCAATCAAATAAGAGTGGCAATAATGCCGACCAATAGTAAGTAGTGGGTGGGATCATGCACACCCCTGTAAGTTCTCAGTAAGCTCACCATAGGTTGTTTGTATTAGGTCTTTTGTGCACTCTGGTAGACCTGACCTAAAAAGAGAGGTTGAACTATTTTCAATTAATAGGAAGCACAGGAAAGCCAGTCATGTATTCAGTATTGAGCCTAAAAGTGAAGCACAACTAACCAATGTGTGTGCCACGGTCCCCGCCTGTGACGCAAGCGGGCCCTAGGACTCACCCCTAGACATGCTTTCTTAAACAGGAATCCAATAAAGGCGACTGCAAAGAATTTAGGAAAGAAACCGGACATGCCTTGTGCAAGGCTCTGGATTTTAACCCTGGCAGAATCCTTGATATTGCAGTCCCCTTTGTGAAGACTATTCCTGACTTGGAATATAATTAGGTGATAATCTACAGCCTGGCCAATCCATATTAAATCATCGCTGCATTTAATTAAACACCAGCAGTGGCTTTCCTCCTCTGTATCCTGACCCCAATACTGGGGCTGCGAGCTCTCTGCATAGTGTTGGGGAAGTAAAACTGCATAAATTACTCACCGTCGCGTCCCAACGTTGAAGGCGGAATTGGTTATTTATTATAATTGCAAATGTTTCTCCAAGTTTTATGAACAAGCAGATTAACTACCAAAGCGCCTCTCTGCAAGGCGTGTTTCCTCTTTGCTAGCCACAGAACAGAATACAGCGATTATGGACCCTTAGATTAAGATTAATGGCCCAAACATTCTGTTCTTTAAAACCTGTGCTTTGCTGTGCAACCCACTACCGCATGGGGCGTTCCTTACCTGTGATTGGTTGTCGCCCTGATGACAATTTCAGGATGGAGATACTAGGTGGAGCAGCTCAGTCTGTGGAGACTGACACCAGTCAATCAGCAATGCGTGCGGATGTATGACATGCAACCAAACTTCAACATACACTTATTTTTTGTTGCAGTCTGTCTCAGATAGGAGTGGTGAGGCGGTTATCCCTGGGAAGTGTTCAGCACATTCTGTGCTGTACTTTCCTGTTTACACATTGGTCTTAATTTCTCTCTTTCTTTCGTACCCTTTGGTTATTTTTTTGCCTTCTCACAAGAATTCTCCCGATGACAAATTCACTGTCAAGTGAGAATAAATTGCAAGATGTTTCTGTACATCCGGCACATCTGCAGTTTTTTCATTCCTGCAGGATACTTACTGCAGGCGCGGCCTATGAATAACCGCGCAGAAGGTGCCCGCTCATCAGAATGAGACGGAGGGAGGTCACGAGAATGACCGCTGTGTTCGTGAACGGCTAGTGCCAATCGTACAGTGCTGTCTCCGCGTTTTGTGGGCGATGTGCACTGACGATCACTGTGCCATCAGATGTATTGAACGATTGTTCAAGGCTGTCTGCTGAAAAAGCATTTGACTTCTCCCTTGCCTTTTATTTCCAAATCTCCTGTGCCTGCCTTTCTTTCTTCATCAGTTTTACGAGAGTAGGATGCCTGACAGAAAGGGAAAGGCTTTATGCAAGCAAGGAAAACAAGCGCGCGCACGTCGCGCGCAAGTAGAGGGGGAGGGGGGAGAGTGCGGCCGAGAGCAGGCAGCGTTTCCCTTGCGGGAGCGAGCGCGATAATTGCTAACACATGGCGCCAAAGTTCGCTCCCGCAAGGGAATCGCCAAACGTGCACGCGTTGCCATTGAAAGCAAAGAAACGCGTGCACGTTTTTGCCTGCAAAACCGGACCGATTTCAAAAGGTCTTTTTTCCTATGCAGCGCATGCGCGCTGCGTAGGCGAGACCTAAAAAGGAGGATAGATACTTGGCAACTAACTATTTTTCAATTAGCCTGATAGATTGCGCGCAAAAGATTTTATGTCAGGCTTTATTGAACAAAATTCAATTGTGGATAATGAAATGGAAATACAGTCTCCCTACCAAGCTGGTTTTCGTAAGAAAACCAGCATGATTGACCAAGTGTTTTGCTTTTTGCTCATTTACTGGAAGGTAATAGTAGTTGATTAGGGTAGCCTATGCGTGGCCTTCGTCGACCTTAAGTCGGCTTTTGGTCTGGTGCCCCGCTACAAGTTGTGGGAGGTTCTTAGGAACATGGGCATGCCTTCTTCCATCCTAGATTTGGTCATTCTCCTGCATGAAGGAAATCACGCCAGAATTGGGTGGGGCAGCCAGGGACAACTCAGCAACCAGTTTTCTGTTGCCAAATGTGTTAAACATGGATGTGTCCTGGCGCCCACCTTGTTTTCCCTCCATTTGAATGATGGTGTTCAGTCACTCTTACAATATTCTACTGAAGCACCCAAGTTGGTCTCTGCAAAAGTGCCTATTTTGCTCTGTGCGGACGATGCATTATTAATTTCCAAAACCTCAAGTGGGCTTCAACAAATGTTGTTTAGATTCAAAGAATTTTGTGAATCGCGTGGTTCGGAAATGAATACAGGAAAGACAAAGTGTAAGTCATTCAATCAACATAAAACATTCAAAGAAAAACTAGCTCTAGGGACTGCATCACTTGAGAGGGTAGACTCTTTTCATTATCTGGGGATTAACCTATCATCCAACATTACCTGGAAAGTTAATTTAGAAAAAATTACCCTGAAGCAGAAGCAACATTTGTAAAGAGCACTCTACATCCTTCCCTCGAAATCCCCCCTTACACGGCCCCACCGCTGTTACCTGCACGGACCGCGGCTGTATGGCTCTGAGTTATGGGGGTTAATAAACTGTACAGGCCTTACAAATTCAGAGAACAAATTATTTAGAAGCTTGGCCCAGCTCCCGCCCAGTACTTTCCATTTTGTTTGTCATAGCCCATAAGGCAAAATTTCGGCCTCTATTATTTTGGAGGAGGATCTGGACCACACCGGAGCCCATTCACTATGCTTCCGCCTTGTTAGAAGTTAAACAGCTTGATACCTTTAATAAAATTGGTTGGCTTGTGCACCTAAAAAACAGCCTTATTCACTTGGCCTCAAAGATTGGTGGGAGACTCCAGCATGCTATCCTGCGCCTTCAAAAGAATTGTTAAAAAAGCTTTATTGGAGCTGGATGACACAGTCGACTGTTCGCTCTGTAGGGGGATCATCACTAACTGGGGAATTTATTGATTTTAAATGCACCAGTTCTTTCGAACCCTATTGGGATTTGATCTCTGTACTTCTGGTGAGGAATCTATATTTCCAGTTTAGGGTTGGGACTCTTCCCTTAAGATCATTCACCAATAAATGGAATGTGAATTCATCAGCCTTGTGCGCAGCGTGTAGCGTTGTGGTAGAAACTGTTGCCCATGTCTTCTTTGGTTGTCCAGCCTATGTGTCCCCCCCCCCCCGTTTGTCCTGGCTAAAGCCATTATGCAGGAAATGTGCACACAAAACTACTGCATGGTGCTCAGACTTTTAAGACCACTATATGCTTGCACCGTGGCAAGATTCTTAGGGCGATTCTGGTACATAAGAAGGCAAGCGCTATCCACACAGGACATATGATGCAATATGTCTTAAGGTATAATTTCTTTAAACCTTTGGTGAGCTGTTGATTTAATGCTACCCGACAAAGGTTGTGAGATTGTCTAGTATGGTCTTAGCATCAATGAATCTTTTAAAATACCATTTTAATTGTTGTAGTTCCCGACTCTCATAATTGGTTGAATACTATATCTTGTAATATGGCGGACCTTTTGAGGCTGAGCCAACTGGTGTGTTGCAGGTATCCAGTGAGCATTGTTTTTTTTATATCGCACTGTCACGTTGCTCATTTGCTATATTGTGACTCACCAGATGATGATTTTATGACATATTTTCCTTGTAGTTTCTTCTTTTTGGATTTTTTATCTGTTTTTATGATTTTTTTTTTAAAAACATATATCTGTTGTGATGCTTTTATCATTAATATTCCCAAATACCATGCTGGAAAGATTTTAGATTTGATCTTTCTTGCTTTATTCTCCGATTTCAGAGGACGAAATCTTGCTATTTTTGGATCTGTATCTATTGTATTGCACATTCCCTCTCTGTCTTTTATAGTCATTTAATGCACTGTTTTATATTTTATGTACAAAACGTTTATGGCACTTTTTGCCTAAATAAAGTTATTATGAATGAATGAATGATTTGCATGTGGCTGGGTCCAAACTGAGGTGGCATGTTGTGCAAAATAACTATGGATTGGGATGCTGCCGTAAGTGACTAGCCGTAGCTGAGATTAATTCAAGCATTCCCTCCCTCCCTTTTCTATACTTTGGTGTGTTCCCCTAAGTGGGACAAATTTGCCTAGACATGGGTCCCATGCACACTGAGTCACTGGAACCAAGCTATACCTGGCTGATGGGCCCTAACTAGGGTGAAACTGGTCCTGGGTTGCTTGTGTTCTGGTTTAGGGAGGACCTGGCCTGGCACTTCAGTCTGGACTGTTCCCATTGGAGCCGGGTCAAGACTGTTTTGAATAAGGCTAGGTCTAAACTGAGGTGGCGTGGTGTGCAAAATTACGATGGACTGGGATACAGCCCCATTTGATTACCAGTGGCTGAGATTAATTCAAGCATTTCATCCATCACTTTTTTATATACCTGTGTGGAAATAGAGCAGCAGCACCATTATCTTAATCAATATGATGCTAGTCTGCAGTCTCCCTTGCACACAACACAGCGAAGCAACTTTGGTGCTTGTACTGCATTGGGCCATTTGTTAGTAAAAGGGCCTTTGGTTGCTTTTTCCTAACGGCCTTCTTAATTTGTATGATTTTTTAAAAATATTGTACACCTTCCTCTGATTTGCTTCCCCATGTTTAGGTCTAGCCTACCAGACAGCACTAACTAAATGGTTGCAAAATACCTATTGTCAGCTAACCAAGAACTTACAGTTGGCTTAAAGCCCACCAATTGCTTAACATTGGTTGACATTATTGTCACTCTTATTTGCTTTGTTCTTATTGGATGGCTTACCTCGTCTATCTTGTGTCTGTCTCTCCCCTGTACTACAGCCTTTTTACATGTGTCTTTCACTGGTCACTTTTAGGGAGTCGCTTTTTTTTGTTGCTCAAGCACTCCATGAGAGAACTGGTGTTTTCCAGCTGTTTTTCTCGTGTGCGTCTCTCCCCCACCCTAGCTCCGTGGTGCTCTCTGTCATTCATCTGCTTCTCTCCCCCATGCTCTGTATTGTTCCATCGCCTGACCGTTTCTCTCGCCCCACTCTGGGGCATATTAGCAAGGAAGTGGCGGAGAGAGGCGTTAGCCTTCGTGGCTTAACGCCTCTCTCTGCCACTTCGGAAACGCCAGGCTGCACGATATTATCAAGGATATGCTGCAGCCTCGCGTTTCCCCCTGCGATGGCGCTAAGTTTTACAACTTAGCGCCAACGCAGGCACCCTTGCACCAGAGTGCAAGGGTGTCTGCGAGCAGGGAGGTTTGTTTATGTACAGGAAGGTGTCCCTTCCTGCACATAAACAAACCTAAAATGCCAGTTTGTAACTTACGTGTGTGCTGCTTCATGCAGCACACATGTAAGTTTAAAAATTGCATTTTTAAAAAGGTTTGTTTATGTACAGGAAGGGACACCTTCCTGTACATAAACAAACCATGGCATTTTGCTTTTCCATGTGTGCTGCACAAGGCAGCACACATGGAAAAGCAAAAGAAGGAGAAATAAAGCATTTCTCCTCTTTTCGTCATCTTAAGACCAGCATTTTCCTGGTCTTAAGTTCGGCGCTGCCACCTATTATCGCCACCCTTGATAATAGGTGGCAGCGTCGAATTCAATGGGTGTTGCGGTGGAACGCCCACCGCAACACCCACTGCACGCCCTTTCACGCTAAATTTAGCGTGAAAGGGCACTATTATCAAGGCAGCGTTAAGCCACTTAACGTGGCTTTTAGCCACGTTAAGTGGCTTAACGCTGCCTTGATAATAGGGAGCTGACCCTATCGCCACCACAACGTCACAAAAAGTGATGTTGTGGTGGCAATATAGGCTTGATAATATTCCCCTCTATGTTGCTGTTTACCTTGTGTGTTTCTCTCCTAGCCCTGCTGCGTTACTGTCTCCCTTGTGTGCTTTACTCCCGCTCCCTGTTTTGCTCTCTCAGTCGAGCCCCCGCCAACTCCATGGATTTCCCCCACCTGCTCCACAACCATTCTTCTATTGCCCCTCATCTCAGCTGATCTTTTCTTAATTTAAAAAAAAAAAAAAATTTGGGGAGGGCCAGACAGCAAACCAATCTGCCAGCCCATCACAAAGGTTTTTCTGTGCATTTACAATTTATCTTTGTTGTTGACCGATGTAAATGGGGTCCGACATCTTAGATTGGCCAATAAAAAAAATAAAAGAAAATGGAACCCTTGTGATACTGTACACACACGTGGTGATGTATACATATGCCTACAGAATGATGTGACCCCCAGCCACAGCCGTGTCATTGCACCTTTCTTCGTCTATCTAGCTCTGCGCTATCTGGATCGGTTCTTCCACTAATAGTACTCAGGATGTAATTAGTGTTATTTGTTACAGTGTGTGCTGCTGCACACTTGTTAAAAGTGTAATATTGCTGAGCAACACAAAGGGCGTTGGTGATGGAGTAAGCAACACAGAGAGTAGGAGGGAAGAAGTAACTTTGATGGCATGGGTGCTGGGAACAACGAGAGTGGGAGCAAAACAGAGGGTGGGAGAAGTATACCACATGGGTGAGAGAGCAACATTTAGCACGTAGGCAGAAGAGGTAGAAGCACATGCATGATAAAGCAACGGGAAAGAAGCACACAAAGGCTAGCACAAAACGGAGAGGGTAAGAAAAAACCACATGGGCCAGAGAGCAACATGGATTGTGCTGAGGGGGGAAGAAATGTACACAAGGGAGTAAGATGGAAAACTCATGCACTCTCATGAAGTGCTTAACAAAAAAGACCAAGTAGTGTCTGAAAAGTAAGCAGTTGAAGTACACAAATAATAAGGCCAATCTCCCGGAAAGGAACAAGCACAAGAAGAGAAAGGAAAGCCCTCACACAAGCTAATAAATAAAAAGCGAGCACATGAGAGTGACAATAAAGCCAACCAATGGTAAGCAATGGGTGGGCTGTACGTTGAGACTCAGGGGCCGATTTATATCCTGGCGGTATAGATACTCCATTGCCAAAGAGACAGAGTATCTATACTGTCAAGAGAATGGTCCACCCACCTGATTTAGATGCTGGTAGACCATAAGTTTAATGACGGTGAAGACTACTCCATCTCAGCCATGACTAAGCACCTTGGGCCATCAGAGGTTGAATGCAAATTATGCCCACCTAATTTAGATGGGCAGAATTACAGGTCAGTTTTCACTGCCCATCATCGTGAGGAAAAGCCTGGCAGAAATGAACAGTGAAAACTGCTAAATGCTCTCCTCGCCATGGGAGAGGACTTCCATGGCAAGTGGAGCATTTTCTTTTTCATTTTCAAAAAGAAAGTCCCACTTCGGATGGAGCTCGGCACCAAACTGCGAAAAGCATTGACAGAAACCACCGTGACGGCGGTTCATGGCAATGATTTATAAAAGATAGCAAGCTTGGCGGTCATTTATGAATCTGAAAGGCGATTCCTCTACTAGAGCGACTGATTAGTTTACTCCATCGCCCTGGCGGAACAAAGGGCTGTCCGCCAGGATTGAAATCGTCCCTTAGTCTTTTCACAAACTGCATGCTTGCTCTGTCTGATAGGTGAGGCCTAAAAAGTGGCAATTCAGGCAGTTTGAAAGACACGCTGTATAGTTTTTTGCAAGGACTGGGAGATAACTTTAATCTGTACTTGCTGCAGGCAATCTTTATGGTAATACCAGGGACATCAACAGTAAAGACCAACCCACAGACCATAAAACAGGTCAACCAACAGCCCACACACTGACCTGTCAGACCAGCCCTTCTAGCACTGCCAGAATGACCTATAGACCAGTCCGACCCTGGAGGGAAATCTATTGTATTCCCTGTAACTAGTGACAATTTCATGCTATTCTGACATTTTCAGGAATATCTATCCTGCCATTTAGCATCAGAAAGATTACCCACCAAGGAAGGCTTGTTGGTGCTCAGGGGCATATGTGCTCCTCACATGTCCTTCATTGATTGATGCCTAGCCGGTTAACTCCAAGGGATGCAATGTCTTATATATTTTACTTAACACAATCACACAGAAGTATGGAGAGGCTTTAACGTTGGTTTTAATTGACTCAATTTTTTTTTTGTAAACAGATTTTATTCAGTTATAACAAATCAGGTAAATGCAATACAATGGGATTTTAGAGCTTCCATCGTGCTGTTGATAACATTTACTGACATACATATTTGCTGGTCGCACAGTGCCAGTTACGGATTCTCGTCACATATGGGCCGCTCACAAAAGGGCAACAGTATTCGACGATCCAATCAGAGCCCTCAGGCGAGCCGTGTTCTATATCCCTGTGCCGAGAGCTCAACATCTCAATTGTCCGTTCCAATACTCACTCATGCCAATCTCATCAAACAAGAAATTAACGAAACTCTCCCTCCCCCTCACCCCCCACCCCTACTCAGCTCCTACCCACCCCCCTCCCCTCAGGCATGTCACTCAATCATCTACATCTCTGTGGAGAATAGTATCTAGTCAGGCAGGAGATCAGGCTCAATAATTCAAGTAGGAGGATGCCCACAGTTAGGGGAATGGCTATATAATGCATGCTTGCAATCCCCCGAGTTACCTGTCCAGGTAGGGCAATATTGCAATCTCCACACACAATTCACCTTATTCAAGGGGAGGTTCATTATCGTCAGTCGGGTGCTTGAGCAAGTCTACTAGCGCCCCCCATGCTCTCGCTGTGTCTAGCATTTTTTCATTACCTATTCTCTGGGCCATTTGCAATCGAAAAATCCCTTCACAGTCAGCCCACTTTGTGAATTCTCACAGCCATCTTGAGGCGTTGGGTGCACTGGTCGCCTTCCAGTGACTGGTAATTTCTCATTTCGCCAGGACTAACCCCAGATCTATGAATTTGCTGGTAACTTTATTGTGGGCAGTATGAGGGAACCAGTGTAGTAGGCAATATCCCGGGGTCAGTGTGCAGTCTCTGTCCGTTATGTCTCCTAGCTTAGTCGATACTGCTCTCCAGAACCCCTCCAGTAATGGACACTCCCAGAACATATGCAAAAATTCGGCATTGTCTAACTTACATCTCGGACATGTTGTTCGGGCCCCAAAATACTCATTAATCTTGTGCGGGGTGACGTAAAATTGGATTAGCTGGAATCGCGCATTTCTGGAGCACTTCCATGCTCTTTCTACCAGTGCTTCTCACGGCTTCTCCTCTACAGGTATCCCAAGGTACGCAGACTCTCCAATGGACGTCTGATCTCCTGGGTGAGCCGCCTATAAAGGCAAGTAACCGCCTTGATCGTCCCGGCTGCTGATACCACATATTGGCATGGTAAGGAAGTTGGCGGCTCCTCCATCCCTTTCTTCCAGTGCTTACGAATGGCTGCCGTCAATGCGGCATGTAAGAGGAAGTCCCGCCTAGGAAGTTCGTATCTCTCTAATAAATCATTAAAGGGTAGGGGGGTATTGTCCTCGTAGAGGTCTCCAATATTGGAGATCCCTGCCTCTTCCCAGGCCCGTAGTCCCTGCCAGTCTCCCCCATGTGGTAGTGTCTCACAAACCAGCAGCGGAATCTCAGGCGCATATGGGGGACCCCGCTTGGCTCTCTTACTAGCTTGGTTCCAGCATTGGCGCATCGCCCACAGATCTCTCGGAGCCTCTCTCTCGCTCAAGGGGAGTCGCAGCAGCACTCGAGAGAGCTGTCGTAGATCTGGATCCGTGCCCCGCGACCCTCCTCATTACGAAGCCTTCCCGCCATCCATTTCGTGAACCACTGCAGTTGAGCTGCGTGGTAATAGGCCTCGAAGTCCGGCACTGCGAAGCCCCCCTCCCGCCTAGGTCTCATCATGGTGGCGAGCGCTACCCTGCGTCTCCCAGAGCCCCATAGAAATCCCGTGATCATGGTGTTAAGTTGAGTAAAGAATTTCCGCGGAATCCATAGTGGTAGTGAGCCAAAGTAATAGAGCAAGCGCGGTAGAGTGACCATCTTTAGCAGCGCCACCCGTCCTGCCACTGATAGCGGGAGAGTCCCCCAAAATTCAAAGTTGCTCCTGGTGGTTCGTAACGCTCGTCCGACATTACCTTCCAGTAAGTCGGTGGCTGTGTGATAGATACGTACTCCCAGGTAAGTCAGGCATCTACTTTCCCATACCACATCTAACGCATCCGGTGGGTCATTCCTTCCACTCACAACAGGGAAAAGGCACGTCTTGTTCCAGTTGACTTTGAGGCCCGCCACTCTTCCCAGCCTAGCCAGTAGTCCCCTAGCGCCCTGCAGTTCATCCGCAGCGTTGGCGAGTAACATTAGTAGATCGTCTGCATATAATGCAATAAATTGGGATTGGCCCATCCCGTCCAGTCCCCGGTAGTATCACCCCGATCGCGCATGGACAGCTAGCGGTTCCACCGCCAGTGCGAACAAGAGGGGAGACAGCGGACATCCTTGTCTCGTTCCCCTGCCCACAATGCAGGCTTCTGATATCACACCCCCGTGCGCACCCTGGCAGTGGAGCTCTTGTACAGTACTGCAGTCCAGGTCACGATTCCCTCACCTAGCCCAAAAGCTCTCAGGACTCTAAAGAGGTATGGCCATTCGAGACTGTCGAAGGCCTTCTCGATGTCAATCGACAAGATACACGCCTCATCTCCATCACGAGCGGGGGCGTCCAACAGCCGCAGCAGTCGGCGTATATTCATGGCCGTGTTCCGGGATGGAATAAAACCCGCCTGGTCTATATGTATAAGCGTTGTCATGTGAGTCATCAGACGGCTGGATAAAATGCGACTTAATATCTTGTAATCTAGGTTGAGCATGGCGAGGGGACGGTAGGCAGTGCGATCCCAAGCTGGTTTATCCGGTTTTAGGAGCGGTATAATTATCGCTTCCCTCGTTGATACAGGCAAGCACCCATCTCACTTCGATCTATTGTAGAGGGCCATCAAGCGGGGAGCCAAGGCATCTACATAGGTGGAGTAGAACTCAACCAGGAGCCCGTCCGTACCAGGGGTTTTGTATCTGGCTATGTGTTTTATGGCCCCCCTGATCTCACCTAGTTCTACATCCCGACCTAGTCACTCTCCTGCATCTGCATCAATTTGAGGAAGTTCTATATCCAAGAATCCCTCCTCTTCCAACACCAGTGGATCTAGCTGACTCTGATACAGGGTAGTATAGTATTCCAAAAACTGTGCGTTAATAGCTTGTTGTCCGTAATGGGTCACTCCATCCCTCCCCCGTAGTTCTAAGATCGTCGTCCCTCTGCGCGCTGGGTTGGCCAGCTAAGCCAGCAACGCCCCAGACTTGTCCCTCTCAGCATGAGCTCGGGTCGCATATGCCCTGGGGTCAAAGCATCTCAGCCGTTCCACTTGGACCGCTGGTGCTTCTTTGGCTTCCAGAAGATCTGCTTGTCTGTCCACCATGCCTGGTCTATCCCTTTCCACATCCCGGAGCTGTTGTTCCGCTTTCTGTACGTAGTTTAGGAGGGCCCTCCGTACACCCACCACTTCACCAATACAATGACCTCTTATAACTACTTTGAAAGCATCCCATTCAATGTGAGGGCTGGTAGCCGTGTTAGTATTATTCTGGAAATACTCCTCTATAGCAGCGCCTATTGTGGTTCGAAATACCTGATCCTCCAATACCTCTGGTCGGAGACGCCAGCTAGGGATTGTGGATCTCGTTCGCACCCAATTCAAGGATATCAGAAGGGGATTGTGGTCAGATATCGCCCTGGCTAAGTATTCGCTCAACGTGATCCCTACATGTACGTCCGGAGAGCAGAGAATGGAGTCCAATCGAACATGCAGCTCATGTAGAGCCGAAAAATAAGAGTAGTCCCTCTCCGCTGGATGATGAGCCCTCCAAGTGTCTGTCAACCCCCAATGCTGTTGCCATTTTCGTCGGGCTTCTGCTACCCTGTGTGTAGGAGCGTCAGGGAGTGGTGGATGCGAACGGTCCAGGTGAATATCGGTAATGCTATTGAAATCCCCCCACCAGAGCACTGATCCGGTCAGAGCCTGCGCTAATGTCTGTGAGAGCTGAGCGAAGAATGCGGGCTGGTCAATGTTAGGGGCGTATATACTCCCTATAGTTATATCTCGGCCATCCAGGCGCCCCAACACCACCACAAACCTGCCTTCAGGGTCTATTATTTGTCTGACACATTGGAAGGGGACTCCCGCCCGCACCCATATAAGGGTTCCCCTAGCAAAAGCTGAGTACGTGGTGTGGAACACCTGCGCTCTCCAGCGGCGCTGTAGTGCGGCTCCTTCTTTCTGCGTTAGGTGGGTTTCTTGTAATAATGCAATTTGCACCCCTCTTCTTATCAAATAAGCATGTATTTTGTGCCGTCGATTCATAGTATGCATCCCCCTAACATTCCAGGTCATGCATTTGATGCCTACGGAGGAACCCATAGTGCAATCTCCAGTCCCTTTCGGTGAAACGCTTATGTAGCGACATGCCTGACCCCGAACCAAGTGTCCCCAACAATAAAAACACCCCAACTCCCGCTCCCCAGGACAGGCTTACAAAAACAGGTCCCCATCCAAACAAAAGCACTCAAACAGTGGATCATGAAAGTGACAGAGCGTGCTCGGCTACCATTGGACCCAAAACCCCCCCAGACACCCCTCCCCCTCAATCCTTGAGCACTCGGTAAGCCCCTATAGTACTAGTGTGCCCTCCAGTAGTTCTCGAACTGAACCTCTAGGTCCCAGGGCCAACATTTACCAACAGGCAATCCTCTGCACATACAACCTGCGGTCTGATCAGCCGAACGCGCCGTCTGCTGTCTGTGGTGTAACGTCCGGAAGTTCAGTGTCAGAGAGCCCATGGACACTGCTCGATCTCGAGCTCTCAGATCTGTCTCGCTCGGGATCCATGGCATTGCTGGTCGGGCTTGCATCTCCATGGCTAATGTCCGCCACTGCTTGCACTGCTCTATCTCGTTCTTGGCGCCGACCAGCAGGTGAGGGGGCCCTCTGAGGTGGCGAAGAAGGGGTCAACCGCTGTCGGGGTGAATCCAAAGGAGGAGAGCGTGATCCGTTGCCGCGTCGAGTTTCCAGCCAGACCCAAGCGTCATGTGGGGAAAGAAAAAAGTGTGTCTCCGCAACTGCAGTCACTCTGAGGCGAGCCGGGAACAACATGGCGTAGGGGAGATGAAGCTGGCGCAACTTCCGCTTAACCGCCAGAAAGGAAGATCTCTGCCGCTGCACCTCCCTAGTGTAGTCCGGGAAGATCATCACCCTGCTGTTTCCGATCTGTAGGTTCTGCTTCTCGCGGGCCCGTTGTAGGAGGAAGTCTCGATCTCGATAGTGTAGCAGTCGCACCACCAGTGGGCGGGGTGGGGCACCAGGTTTAGGTGGTCTGGCCGGGACCCTATGGGCACGTTCTAGGGCATAGAAGGGGGAGAGACCCTCCGGGGCCACCTCTGTTTTCAGCCAAGCCTCCAAGTACTGGACCGCATCTGCCCCCTCCTCTCGTTCCGGAACCCCGACTATGCGTAGATTATTTCTTCGTGAGCGCCCCTCACTGTCCTCAGCCCTCACCTCCAACACTTTGATCCTGGTTTCCACTGCTTTCAGGGCATCTTGCAGGTTAGAGATCATTTCCGGAATGTCCTTCATGGTGTTCTCATTGGTCATCATTCTCTTCTTAAGCTTTCGGTGATCGTCTTTTAACAGGGTGAGATCCGTCCCTATGGCGTCCATCTTCGTCTTCAGCGCCTCTCGTGAGGAGGTGATGGCCTGCATGATGTCGGCCAGGGTAGGGTCCCCAGTTGTCCTCTCCGCTCGCCCTCCAGATGCGCTCTCATCTTCGTCAGTATGTTGCTCCGGTTCGTCCATCCGCAGGACCTCAAACCCTACACCCTTCCCATCATTCGATCGGAGGGGTGAAGTGGTAGGCTGGCGCAGGAGTCCCGGAGGTTCCAATCCCCCTAGTCAGGGTATAGTTGTACGCACGACTATGGGTGCAATAGCGTCAGTTTTCTAGTTCCCGTGGATTCCCACCTGAAGTGCACTCGTGCCTCCGTCTAGAGGGCGGTGGAGGAGCCTCCCACACACGGGCCTGAGGCATATCTTCAATACGTAAGGCCTCTGGGTGGTCGTCTCAGGGTTCGCAGAGGTATGGGAATAATCAGGTCAGCAGCTTAGGCCCAGCCCCATGCAGGGGTCCAGCAATCAGGCAGCAGTGCAGCATTACCTCTGAAGCGCCTCTCGTCAGCTGAGTCTGGATCTGGCGCTACCTATTCGTGTAAGCGGTCTGTACAAGGCCCAAAGAATCCAAATCAATACTCCCCAGCTCCCAGGGTGTTTCACAGCTTGTGCCCCAAGCAGTTCCAAGCTTCCCTCTACCACCTCTGAGTGCAGGGTATCAGCGCCGCAAATAGTCTTCCGCCGCAGCAGAGAGCGCCGCGGTTCCCTCATGGCCACTTATCAGCGCGGGCAAGATCTGGGCTCCACTCGCACTCCTCACCTCGTCGAGTCGCAGGCCCACGGTCCTCCCGGCTCTCAGCCGGCTCCGATTTCCTGGCGTCAACTCGGTGTCCCCGAATTCGGGCTGCTATGGGCAGTTCACCAGGGCAATGTGCAAGGTTCCTGTGCAGGGGGGGCAAGCCCTGCTCTGTCGCCCCTCTTGAACGGCAGTTAGTGGAACTACCGCGTCGCACCGGGAGCCCTCCGCGCCGCCATTTTAAGGTCAGGCGTCCTCTTCAGGGTTTCTGCAAGGCGCGCTTCAAAGCTCACCACGTCGCTGTTACTCCGTCCAGCATTCTCGCGAGTGAGTTCCCGCCGTTACTCAAGCCTCAGTCTCCGGTCCGCCGTTCAGGAGGCGTACTTAAGCGCATCAACCTTCTTCAGCGGCGGGGATGTCTTTCCCAAGTCGCGGCCGCCATTTTGCCCGCAGTCAAGTCGGAGCGCGTTCAGAGGGGAAAACCGCAGTTTTCTCCGCACTCCATCTCCCCAGCACCTCGGGAATGCATCTAGAGGAGCACCAAGTATTCCGCCACAATTTGCGGTACTGGGGGCTACCTCAGCTTGTCAGGAGTAATTGCGGTGGAGGGAGGCCACAGAGGAGCTCTGAGGTCCGCTGCTCCCTACATCGGCGCCAAGCCACGCCCCATCTGGTTTTAATTGACTCAATGGAAATTATTTTGCCCACCTCAGAAGTATTAACGTTTTAAATGGCGTTTCTGAGGCTTAATTATTTGATTTTTATTTTGTACTTAGTTTTCTAAAGTAGGTTCTTTAACCCACAGAGCTGCATAACTGGCTATCTTATAGCAGGGACACGACATGGGTTGCTTTGCTGAGCTACATAACCAGCTATCGTATGTCAGCGGAACGGTAATCACCATGTGATGCTGTTGCCCAATATAAAGTCTCATAATTTTGATCGTTTTTATATTTTTTACACTTTTATAGCGACCTTTGGGCAATTTCATACTCACCAGACCACTGAGAATTTGTGGGACATTTTCACAAGTGATGGAGAGTCTAAGAATGGATCTTTAGCCAAGGCCTCTTGGAAAATAGATTACTCTTTCAATAAATAATCAGATTAGTCAATCATACCAGCGAATCTGATTGGCTGCAACTCATCCAGTTAGATTTACAAACACATCCAGGTCGTCCAGGTGACAGGACAGTGGGGAATCCTGCAGAAGGCCTCGCATGGACCAGTTGGAATGCTTGGAGCTCCTCTTCGATGCACGCTGTGCGCCTTTTGTGGAGTTCAGGGACAATCAGTAGTGCTCAATAGTATTCTCGAAGTTGGTAGCGAGTTCCTCCCTTTAGACATTTGACTCTTGCATATTTTCCATGTCATTCCTGTCTTACACTTACCCAGGCACTCCAAGTTGCCTGAAACATAGCATGAGCCTACCCCTAAGCGCTCATGATAATGTGCTTGCACCAATGTTGGAAGTGGGCCGTGTTAGACCTGGCCCTTTTGACAGGTTTTACCCCCAAACTTTTTGCTTTTGGCCTCCTATTTTTCTGACCCTAGTTTTGTTGGCTATAGGATTCTGGGCACTTTACCACTGCTAATCAGTGCTAAAGTGCATATGCTCTCTGTATAAATTGTGATATGATTTGCTATCCATGATTGGCATATTTGATTTACTGGTAAGGCTCTAGTAAAGTGCACGGTGTGTGCCAGGGCCTGCAATTCAAATGCTACTAGTGGGCTTGCAGCACTGGTTGGGCCAACCACATGAGTAGCCCTGCAAATGTAACTCAGACCTACCACAGTAGTGTCTGCGCGTGCAGTTGTGAACTGCCATGTTGTCCTGGCAAGTGCACCCACTTGCCAGGCCCAAGCCTTCCCTTTCCTTACATGTCAGGCACCCCTATGGTAGGCCCAAGGTACCCTCATGGGTAGGGTGCAGTGTATGTGAAAGGTAGGACATGTACTAGTGTGTGTGACATGTCCTGATAGTGAAATACAGTGTATTTCATTTTTCACTATTGAAAGGCTATCTGTCCCATTGGCTTATAATGTGGTTGTACTGTTCCATGTTTACATGTGTAACTTTCCCTAGGGACAAAATAAGGCAGCCATGTTTGGACTCTCTGAACTCAGAATTTATTAACACACCTTTTGGTAAAGGTGGTTTTTAAATCCTTTGTTTGAAAATGGCACTTTTAGAAAGTGAGCATTTTTTTACTTCACTATTCTGTGTGCCTCTGGCTGCTTGTGTATTGAGCGTCTGGTGTGTGGGTGACAGGAGCTTAGATGTGGATTCACTCTAGACAGTCCCTGAGGGGGGTTGAGGTGTGCCCTGCCTTGCCTCAGTGACTCAGCACAGGGCTGAATAGACCTGGTCTGCATTTACAGTGGTGGGAGGAGAGTTACTTACACCTGAATAGGCTGGGTCTCCTTTTGCACAATGCTGTCTCCTCCCCCTGTGGTCATGCTGCACCAGTGAATGCAGAACTGGTTTGGACTGGGTTCAGAGACCCTTGCTACAAAGAGATCAAAGACATTTTGGGGTATAAGTATGTGACCCAAAGCCCCATGATTTTGGATTACTTCAAGAAACAAGAGGACCCTGCCAAGAAGTAGAGCGGAAGGACTGTGTGAGGAGCGCTGCCTTCTCTGAGTGAGGGGTGGGTTGGCCTGCAGTTGCTGCTTCTGGTGGAGGAAAAGGACTGACTCTTTTTGCCCTGCTGTGGTATCCTGCTTGGGAAGGACTCTCCAAGGGCCTGTGTGTGCTGGCCTCCTGTTGTGGAAGACTCAGGGACATTAAAGTCTTCCTGGTGCTTCACCTTATTGAAATTCTCTTTATTGGGATTTCTGGCACCGCTCTGAACTCCCCTGTGCAGCTGGGGAATTTGTGTACTGATCTCTACAACCAGAGGGTGCTTGTATTTGCTCTGAATTTTGTGCATGGTGAGCGCCTGTGGCCACCCCCCCTTTCTCTTCAAAGCCCAAGTACGCGTTGAAGCACTCTTATGGAGAGGGCTCGGGGTACTGTGGCCAGCGCGCTGTGTGTCTGGAGCTGACACAGCGCTGTATGATTGCTGCCTGAGAGCTGAGGGGGAGCTCTCTTTGCGGGCCGTCAGGAGTAAGCAGCCTGCCTGGGGCGCAGCCCCATTCACCACCTCGGGCCCGGGATCGGAAGAAATTACTGCCTTATTCACGCGGCCAGCGGCAGGCAATCTGCAGCGTCTGCATTGGTTGCCCAGCAACGTCCCGAAGCACAAGAGGCGCCGCCGCCCAGCAGGAGCCTCAGCGTTGCCTCGAAAACAAGCGCGACAGCCACTGCGGTCTGGACCGGAAGGAGACACAGTGCCGGGTGCTGCCGCAGGAGGAGCCTAGGTGCGGCGTTGGGCAAGGTTGCCCCCGAATGAAGCAGGAGCCTCGCAGTCGCACCAGACCGGGCCCCGCAGAGAAGGAAGATCCTCGCGCATCTTGCCTCAGGCGTGGTGGAAGGTATCAGCTGGTCCCGGCCGGGGCACATGTAAGCGCCGATCACTCCTCGGGGATCGGGAATCTGCTCACCCCCTTGTGCCGCCTGAGCGCGGGCAGCGGTACTTCCACCCTCCAAGGGGGTAGCGTGGCGAACGGCCCGTCCCCGCTAATGCTCATTAACCTGTGCACACCCGGGCAGTGTGCCTGTGTCGGGCTAGCACCCTGGTGCTGGCCCAAAACAGAAAGACCCTTCTCACGTTTGGCTGCCTATGCAAGTTGGGGCCCTTATCTGCTTTGCAGGGACTGGGAGTGCGTTCCCAGGTGGAAGGAGCGACCTGGGAGGGATGTAGAAAGGGGATGTGCCCTAAGGAAAACCGGGCTCCCTGCCAGTTGGCTCTGTGTTGTGTTTTCTCCAACGGTGATACTGATGATACTGGCCTGGTGGGCAACTAATGTGATCTACCCCGGCTAACTAAGCGATGGAAGTTAAAAATACTTTATACATGCTTATCTAAGTGGTATGCGTTACAGCTTTGGTGCACTATCTGCTATG